>CAVNYN010243748.1:0-16045 GCA_963692815.1 Nyctanthes arbor-tristis | reverse complement strand
TCAGACGTGTGCTCTTCCGATCTATAGACTTTTTCCCCCTCCCCTTTTTTCCCCCATTTCATTTCTTTGAGAGTATTAATAACTATATCTTTACGAAAACACTCTCTCTACTATAACCACAAAAGATTGTAAAGAATACCTAGATATTAAGAAGTGATCTCCTACACATTGTTGGTGACAAAATGCCATGCATATCGGCACATATGCAGTCTCTACTGTCGATTGACGTAATGAGATATGATGAGATTGCTCAATTAGAAAGTATGAAACTTGTGTAGGATTCTAATACAACAATAGTCCAAGCTCGATATTTGCATAATCTTCTGTGTAGCGCAAATTAGGTTCACTATCTAACATCCTTTCTTAATCACGATTTCAACGTCGATTTGTAAGAATCTAGCTAGGTTGAAAATACTCTCCCGTTCCACAAAGATAGTCTGGTAGGTAATTTTACGTGTATTAAGGATTAGTAGGTAATGTGATTAGAGATCATTTAATTTTACCTTATTTTTCCTTATATATCATCATTAATTGTTTGAAATATTTTCAATACATAAATAGTTGAATAACAATAATTAATTAGGGGCATATATGAAAATGAAACGTTAAATACATGTTCAATATAGTAAGTGGACTATCTTTCTTAGGCTAACGAAAATGAAATAGTGGACTATCTTTTTGAGACGGAGGGAGTAATTTATTTGGTTGATCGAATTTAGGTGAACATAATTTCAACATTTTGAGGTCGGAAAAGAAAGTACTTAACCGCATGATTATTATATTTTGAGGTTCGAATAGACAGTATTTATATTTTATGGGTTTAATAATTATTGATTAATTTCTTAAAACAGTGTCCCCATTTTATTGTCACATGCTATATAAGGTCAAATAAAATAAATTTTGTTGAATAATCTTGTAGATTTGTTTAATTCTAAAGTATAATTTCTATATAGGTGAGGGACTAGCTTGCCGAACAATAATTTTAGGAAGACATGAGAATTTGACATAAAACACTGAAATTGTAAATATGCCACAGTTTTATTGGAATGAAAAAGTGCAGTCCGGTTCTCCTACGGGACTATGTAAGAACCAAGCAATGAGTTCATGAACACACTGGTGGGTTCTTACACGTGGCGCGTGTCTTTGTGTGCTACGTGGTAGTTTGGCGGCATTAGCAAGAGATCAAAATCATGAAAACGTGTCCATATAATAATAATTCAATGAATATGTGTCAAATAAGAATGTCACTATTCCATGTTAATTTTCAATTTTTCATGTCTCCTGAAAATTGCTTACATCCCTTTATTATTAGTCTTGAATATTTAAAATAGAGATTAATCTATCTGTCCAGGTGGATGATGAAGGTATAGATGCATTTACAGAAAAAGTGTAAAATTATAATATCATCTCATGTTGTGTACTAAAAGAAAGAGAAAATAAATAGATAAATTTATAAATTTACTCCCTATTTATAAATCTATCGGTACATTTAGCACTACTCTTAAAATAGTAAATAACATTCGCTGTTCATAATATTTTATATATATATATATATCACTAACCGCAATGAGAAATATTCATTTCTAATTAGCTCAAATGGCCAATTCCTTTCTACAACCTTTTGGGGGCAAAAAAAAAAAAAAGCAATTGTGTTTAAGAAACATCGACCTTCCTCAATTATTAGTCTTGAATTTTTTTTCGGCGAAAATAGTCTTGAATATTTTAAATAATAGTAACAGTATATTATTTATATAATCTATTCTTCTTCTTCTTCTTTTTGGAATTGAAATCAAACTCTTATTAGTCTTGAATATTTAAAATAATCTTAATATTAATGTTAATTATTCACAGTATGTGATATTATGAATTTATATGCTGGAGACTGCGCACACGACAGTGATAATTGAGATCGAATTTAATCCTCTAGAAATAGTCACGCGGCTGCTAGTGATGACCAAAAGTCTGTTTCAATGTTCACTGCCCTACATTGCAATATGTTACTTACATATTTCTATCTTGAACTGAAGTCAAAGTTCACGCCTAATCTGTACAGGAAAAGACAGAGCACGCGAGCACATTTGTCCTAAAATGCTGTTTTTTTTTCAATCTTTCGAGCTATATATGCGACGTATAGAGACTGCAATCCAAGAAAGTCTATGGAAAATGTTAGATATCTCCGTTAGAGTATTCTATGTTCATATGAAAATATGCTTTCTCTATTATCAATTTCCCATTCAAAACTGACATTTACAATATCATGTCATCGTGTGTACATACGTAGACTCTATCACCAATACTTGGTATCTAGTTATTTGCTTTCAATCCTCAACCTGATCTTGCTTTGTAGAAATTCTAATAAAATTTCGACAAAATTTCTACGATAATTTGAACTCAATGAAACCCAAAAAAGCTACACTCTATTCTAAGAAGAAACACACAACATACTTATAAGGGGCCAATTGCCAGACCCTACTTAGAGACATCACCATTCTTTTCATGACAAAATTTAACTCTAGGAGTAATAAATTTAGGGTCGAATTGCAAAGTTCTACTTTGTCAAAATTCAGCTAAGGTTTCTTTCAGCCATCTTTAATACTGCATTAAATCGTAACCTAGTCTATGCTTGAGCTAGCCAGCGCATCCCCTTTCTATCAGTAAGGTTGTTGAAAGGCTTTCTTTTAGCCTCTTTCTAGGAGTACTTAAAAATCGGTATGCTTAGTCAATCCAGAACTTACATGTTTGTCTAAGAGCCCAAATCAATCGACAAACTGGAGCCCTGAACGGAATGTGGATTTTAACTAATTTGACGATGAAGACAGCAGGTACTTTTGGAGCACTGGAATGTTTCTTCCTTTCTAAAAAGCGAGGACAGCAAAGAACGAAATAGCTCATTTACCTTCCGTGTCGAATAGGAAACTCAGTAGTTTATATATCTTTACCGGAGTGCTCCAAGAAAACCATAAATATATCTAATTTAATGCACTTTATATCTTTGAAATTTCTAAGCTAATATCAAGATCATCCATATGCACAGGAATTCAAGGCCAGCATTCATCTATATAAACCCTCAGATGTACAAGAATTCCTTGAAAAAGCTACCTAGAAACCACGTTTTTTTTTAAGAAACCATGAATTTCAGCAAAACTATAGTGTCCCTTTTGGCAATCACTTTCATTGGCTACACCCACGCAGCCACTTTCGACATTATAAACCGATGCCCCTACACTGTTTGGGCTGCTGCCAAGCCCGGAGGTGGTCGAAGACTTGACCGAGGCCAAACGTGGAGGCTTAACGTGGCTCCAGGAACTGTTCAAGCCCGAATTTGGGGACGTACAAATTGTAACTTCGATGCAAGTGGCCGAGGTCGATGTCAAACTGGAGACTGCAACGGGCTACTAGTATGCAATGGTTATGGTAGCCCTCCCAATACCCTAGCTGAATTTGCCCTTAATCAGCCAAACAACTTGGACTTCGTCGATATATCAAATGTAGACGGGTTTAACATCCCGATGGAGTTTAGTGCCGCCACCAACGTTAATGTCTGTCGCCGCCCGCGCATTATATGCAACGCCCCTATAGTCGACCAATGTCCTAGCCAATTGCGTGCTCCGGGTGGTTGTAACAACCCGTGCACGGTTTTTAAAACCAACCAATATTGTTGCACCAACGGACAAGGAAGTTGTAGACCAACAGATTTTTCCAGGTTCTTTAAGACGAGGTGCCCTGATGCTTACAGCTACCCGCAGGATGATCCGACAAGCCTGTTCACTTGCCCGGGCGGTACCAACTACCTGGTTATCTTCTGCCCGTGAACAAGCTCATGTACTTGCTGTAAAAGCTTGGTGGACAACTACTGTTGTGCCATTGGTCTGAAGCATAAATCCTGTCAAAACAATAATATAAAATAAGGATCAAAATCAAAGAATAAGACTGGCAATACTTACAGCTTACTTTACTGTATGCTTTAATATATAAATAAAATGCTTTAACAGGAGATGACTCCTAGTTTTATTTTTCTCAGAGTAAATTGGTTTTCCTTGTTAGGAAAGAGCGAAACGATCATATATTTTAGAACCTTGATATCATGGATGGAGCCATGGTATAGTGCTGCTTGATTCTGCAAAAGCACAACTAGTCACTTTGTTTTTTCTTCTTTTTTTAATGGCATCTCAACCAAATAGCTAACAAATTAATTTTCTCATTTTTAATTCTCCAACTAGCCCTCAACCCAAAACATGCATACCGGCTCAACTTAGCCTCCACAATTAATAAAGCACTGCTTTTCGGAGACTTTGAAAAATATATATTTTTATAAAATGTGAGTGACAATTTGCCGGTCAAATCTACTGTCTTTAGGGAGAAATTTGAAATTGGGAGGAGCAAAGCACGGCAAAAGCGATCGTGATTGTAGTGTTGGTTGATAGTGGCTTAAACATAATTTTAGTTGCACTTCGTATTTGTATCTTTTTGATCAATATATTTATTTTATATTTGATAGATTAGAATTTATATTCTAACAGTAATTGTGTATGTTTAACTTTATGTTTTGTACCATGAAATTGAGAAATTTCCTTCTCATTCTTATCAATTTATTACGGTAGGATAATAAATTGAGAGAGAGAGAGAGAGAGAGAGAGAGAGAGAGAGAGAGATGGGGGGCTGAAGTAGAACCCTCAAGAGAAGCTCTGCCCCCTTGAACCTTTGACACTTTCTTTTTTATATTTAGGTAGGTCCTCCGTCAATTCCTGGTTTCGTCCGTGTTGATATATTTATATTATTTTCTTATCTTGAATGTTGTTTTCCAATCTGTGTATATCTCATGTCACAATCAAATTTAATTCCACAGAAATAATCATAGAAGTGACCAAAAAACTGTTTGAATATTTAATGCCCAAAACTGCAATATTTTGTTATATATTTTTGTCTTTAATAGAAGTCAAAGTTCATGCCTAATTTATATCTAAAAAAATAGACACATGCATATTTATCCTAAAATTGCAGGTTTTTTCCCAATCCTTTTACATGATATGCAACGGACACAGACCGCAATCCAAGAAGGTTACTGGAATGTTTTCATGTATTAGAAATGTGGTCCGGATCAACTGTCCTCAAACCCGTCTCACTTGCCGTCCCCCCAATTAAATACTTACACATCATCACAATTTTACCTGTCAACAATTCTTTTAATTAATCAAGAACCGATTAAACATATTCATTAAACACAAACAGTGTTGGTGACCCTTTTCCATCTCTCCGTCCCGCTTAATTTTCTCCTTCTCCCTCCCTCTCATGTTCACTTGTGTTGGATGGGTCACTAAGCCATCGTTGCCTCACAGGGGCAGCGTTAAGTGCATCAATGGTTTAAATGATGAGGAAACTCACAGAGTCCTTTGAAATCCTGTATCACGTCAAAAAATATCTTTCATTATATGGTGAGCCGTTCATAGGTTGGTCGCCTCTGGACGACCACTTAAAATGAATTTTAAAATAAAATTGATATAATTATCAATATAACGATTTGAATATGATTGAGTGAATATTGTCATTAAATTAATATTTGAACTTCTAAGTTATATTGATAAGTCAAAAGCATTTCTTAATATGTTGTGAGTCGTACTGACTAGTATTTAGAGATGAATGCCGATAATCAAACACCTAAAATAGATAATTAACTCATAACAATTTCATTATCCTACAACGATTTCGATATCTTTAGGATTGAGCGAACACTGCCGCGAATAAAAAGTAACCTTTCAAGTCTGGCATGCATATCAAAAAATGTCTTTTATCATATGGTGAGCCGTTCATGGGTTGGGCGCCTCTAGACGACCACTTAAAATGAATTTTAAAATGAAACTGACATAATTATCATTATAACGATTTGAGTTTCGTTGATCGAATAGTGTCATTGCATTAAAATTTGAACTTCTAAATTATTCTGGCAAGTCATAGGCATTTATCAATTTGTTGTGAGTCGTATTGACTAGTATTTCGAGATAAACACCTCTTAAAAACACATAAAATGGATAATTAATTCATAATGATTTCGTTGTCATTATAACGATTTTGGCATCTTTAGGATTGAGCGAAGACTGCCGCAAATAAAAAGTGACCTTTCATGTTCTATATGCACATCAAAAAATGTTCTTTATTATATGGTGAGCCGTTCACGGGTTGGACGTATGTGGATGATAACTTAAAATGAATTCTAAAATGAAGCTAATATAATTATCGTTATAACGATTTGAATATGATTGAGTGAATAGTGTCATTAGATTTATATTTGAACTTCTAAGTTATGTTGATAAGTCACATGTATTTCTTTGTATGTTGCTAGTTATATAGACTAGTTTTTAGAGATAAACACCTATAATCAAACACTTAGAATGGATAATTAACTCATAATGATTTCGTTATCGTTACAACGATTTCAATATCTTTAGGATTGAGCGAACACTGCTGTGAATAAAAATTGAACTTTCAAGTCCTACATGCACATAAAAGAATGTCTTTTATTATATAGTGAGCCGTTCATGGGTTGGACGTGTTTGGACGACAACTTAAAATGAATTTTAAATGAAACCAATATAGTTATAGTTATAACGATTTGAATATCATTGAGTAAATAGTGCCGTTGGATTAAAATTTGAACTTATAAGGTATTCTGACAAGTCATATGTATTTTGAAATGTGTTGTGAGTCGTATTGACTAGTATTTAGAGAGGCACACCTCTAATCAAACACCTAAAATTGTTAATTAATTCATAACAATTTCATTGCCATTATAACGATTTAGATATCTTTGGAAATGAGAGAAGATTGCCATGAATAAAAAGTGACCTTTCAAGTCCTACATGCATGGAAGATAAGTCTTTTACTATATGGTGAGCTGTTCGCCAGTTGAACGCATCTTGACGAGCACTTCAAATGAAGTTTAAAATGAAACTGAATAATTATTGTTATAACGATTTGAATATAATTGAGTGAAAAGTGTTATTAAATTAAAATATGAACTTCTAAGTTATTCTGAAAAGTCATAAGTATTTCTTAAAGTGTTTTGTGTCGTATTGGACTAGTATTTTTAGATGCACACCTCTAGTCAAACATCTAAAATGGATAACTAGCTCATAATGATTTTTTTATTGTTATAATGATTTCGATATAAAAAGTGACATTTCAAGTACTGCGCATACGTCAAAAAATGTGTTTTATAATATAGTGAGCAGTTCATGATGTTGGATGCCTCTGGATGAACACATAAAATGAATTTGAAAATGAAACTCATATAAGTATCGTTATAGTGATTTGAATTTCATTGATTGAATAGTGTCATTAAATTAAAATTTGAACTTCTAAGTTATTCTGACAATTCATAGGCATTTATTAATGTGTTGTGAGTCATATCGACTAGTATTTAGGGATGCACACCTCCAACCAAACACCTAAAATGGATAATTAACTCAAAATTACTTCATTATTGTTATAACGATTTTGATATCTTTAGGATTAAGAGAAGACAGTTGCAAATACAAAGTGACATTTCAAGTCCTGCATGCACATAAAAAAATGTCTTTTATTTATATGGTGAGCTATTCATATATTGGACACCTCTGATGACCATTTAAAATGAATTTCAAAGTGAAAACGATAATAATATTCATTACAATGATTTGGATATGATTAAGTGAATAGTGTCATTAGATTAAAATTTGAATTTGTAAATTATTTTGACAAGTAATGAGCACTTCTTAATGTGTTGTGAGTCCTATTGACAAGTATTTAGAGATGCACACCTCAAATCAAACATTTAAAATAGATAATTAACTGATAGTAATTTCGTTATCGTTATAATGGTTTCAAAATATCGTTAGAAATGAGCGAAGACTTCTGTGAATAAAAAATGACCTTTCAAGTCCTACATGTGCTTCAAAAAATGTCTTTTATTATATGGTGAGCCGTTCATAAGTTGGACGCCTCTGGAAGACCACTTAAAATGAATTTTAAAATAAAACCTATATAATTATTATTTTAACAATTTGAATATGATTGAGTGAATAATGTCATTAAGTTAATATTTGAACTTCTAAGTTATTCTAACAAGTCACATGCATTTCTTAATGGGTTGTGAGTCGTATTTAGAGATACACACCTCTAATCAAACACCTAAAATAGATAATTAACTCAAAATGATTTCATTATCATTATAAGGATTTCGATATCTTTAGGATTGAGTGAAGACTGTTGTGAAAAAAAGTGACATCCCAAACCCAAAATGCACAATTGCACGTAAAAAAATGGCTTTTACTATATGGAGAGTCATTCATGGGTTGGATGCCTCTGGAAGTCCACTTAAAATGAATTTTAAAATAAAAATGATATAATTATCGTTATTACGATTTAAGTTTCATTCATTGAATAATGTCATTAAATTAAAACTTGAATTTTTATGTTATTTTGACGTGTCGTTGGCATTTCTTAATCTGTTGTGAGTTGTCTTGATGAGTATTTCGAGATGAACAACTCTAATCAAAGACTTAAAATGAATAATTAACTCATAACGATTTCGTTATTCTTATAATGATGTCAATATCTTTAGGATTGAATGAAGACTATGGCAAATAAAAAGTGGTTTTCAAATCTTGCATTCATGTCAACAAATGTTTTTTATTATATAGTGAGCCATTCATAGGTTGGACGCCTCTGGACGCTCTTCCGATCTTAAAATGAATTTTAAAATGAAACCGATATAATTATCATTATATCGATTTAAATATGATTGAGTGAATAGTGTAATATTTGAACTTCTAAGTTATATTGGTAAGTCGAATGATTTTTTTAATGTGTTGCAAGTCGTATTGACTAGAATTTAGAGGTGCACACCTCTAATCAAACAACTAAATTAAATAATTAACTCATAATAATTCTTTATAGATATAACAATTTTGATACCTAGCAGATTGAATGAAGACTACTGTGAATAAAAATGACCTTTCAAGCCTTGCATGCTCATAAAAAATGTCTTTTATTCTTTGGTGAGCCGTTCGCGGACTGGGGCCTCTGGACAACAACTTAAAATGAATTTTAAAATGAAACTGATATAATTATCGTTATAACTATTTGAATTTCTTGATTGAATGATGTCACTAAATTAAATTTAAACTTCAAAATTATTCTGACAAGTCATAGGCGTTTCTTAATGTGTTGTGAGTTGTATTGACAAGTACTTCATGATGAACACCTCTAATCAAACATCTAAAATGGATAATTAATTGATAACAATTTCGTTATCGTTATAACGGTTTTGATATCTTTATGATTGAGCGAATACTACCGCAAATAAAAAATAGTTTTTCAAGTCCATATGCATGACAAAAAATATCGTTTATTATATAGTAAACCATTCACGGGTTGGACACCTCTGGATGACCACTTAAAATGAATTTTAAAATATAACTGATTTAATTATCGTTATAACAGCTTAAATATAATTGAGTGAATAGTATCATTAAATTAGTATTTGAACTTCCAAGTTATATTGATAAGTCAAAAATATTTCTTAATGTCCTATGATCCGTATTGATTAGCATTTAGAGTTGAATGATTTCGTTATCGCTATAACGATTTTGATATCTTTGGGATTGAGTGAAGACTACTGTGAATAAAAAATGACCTTTTAATGCACATCAACAAATGTCTTTTATTATATGGTGAGTCATTCATGGGTTGGGTGCCTCTGGAAGACCACTTTATATGAATTTTAAAATGAAATTGTTACAATTATCGTTATAACAATTTGAATTTCATTGATTGAATAGTGTCATTAAATTAAATTATGAACTTCTAAGTTATTTTAACAAGTTGTAGGCATTTCTTAATGTGACGTGAGTTGTATTGATAAGCATTTTGAGATGAACACCTCTAAAAAAAATCTAAAATAGATAATTAACTCATAACGATTTCGTTATCATTATAACGATTTCGATATCTCTACGTATGAGCAAAGGTTACCGCAAATAAAAAGTGTCCGTTCAAGTTCAGCATGCATGACGAAAAATATCGTTTATGGGTTGGATGTCTCTGGACAACCATTTAAAATGAATTTTAAAATAAAACTAATATAATTATTGTTATACAATTTGAATATAATTAAGTAAATAGTGTCATTAAATTAATATTTGAGCTTTTAAGTTATATTGATAGGACAAAAATATTTCTTAATGTGTTTTGAGCCGTATTGACCAGTATTGAGAGATAAACACCTCTAATCAAATAACAAAAATGATTAATTAACTCACAATGATTTCGTTATTTAACGATTTCGATATCTTGGGAATTGAACGAAGATTTCCGTGAATAAAAAAGCACTACAACAGAGTAGACCAAAAAAAGGGAATACACGTAAGCTTTTTCAAAAAACAAAGCACAAAGAAAAAAGAGTAGCATTTTTGAAAATTTTGGTATTCGATACCTATAGTTAGACAATAGGTGTTGGTTCTTTGGGGAATTGACGCCTATAGCCATACAATAAGTATCAGTTCCTTGAAAAAAACAACAGGCGCCTAACGTATCATACAATAGGTATCGTTTCCTCGAGGAACCGACGCCTATTGTCTATAAGAGGAACCGACGCCTATATTCATATCAAATTCAAAATTTGAAAACAATACGCATATAACTTGTCAGAATGTAAATCCCCATATTCAATTTTTTTCCTTCTACTCCCAAAATCTGACCAAGGCAATTCGACCAACCGGCAGTGCAACCATTTTCGGCGTGTTGAAGTCCACCATTTCCAGCATCTAGAAGTTTACGATTTCCGCGCGCCACTTTTAAGTCAATCCACTAGCAATATTGACCCTATCTCTTTTCAACCCATTGAATTTGTTCATCATCTTCTTTTCAGGTGATTTTTAAGTATACGGTAAGAAAATGTTACAAATATTTGCTCGATTGAAGGAATATTTTGCTTAAAATTTGGAATTAGGATTCTAGGGATCGTGTATAATTTTTTAGCATGAAATTTGTTGATTTTGGTTGATGTATGTAATTTTTTGGGCGTTATTTGTTAAATATATTTATACATTATTAGGGGTGCACAAGATTTTGTTAAAATTTGTGACTTTGTAGGATTTTTATAGGTGCACACTACATGTTCGATAAAATGCTTCAAAGATTTTTTTTTTGAAAGTCGATGCATTGCCTAGAGATATTGAGTTTGTTATGCAAATTCATATGGAGTTAATAGGACAAATAAGTTAGGAAAATCAAAAATGATTTATTGCCCATTTATTGTTTTCTTTCGCAGGCTATTGTTGTTGATTCTAGGCCAAAAAAAAAATAGAGAATAGGCATCGGTTGTAGAGATTCACAATAGGTATCGGTTCCTCCTCTACAATGGACACCTTTTATGCACAGTAGACATAAGTTTTTAGACAACAACCAACGCCTATGGTGAATTTTTGGTGTCGCTCAAAAACTGACGAGTATTACCCTTACTATGTGCTTGGCTGCCAATAGCATCGCCTTCAAAACTGATGTGTATTTATCAATACAACTGATTCCTAAAGTGCTATTCTGTAGTAGTGAAATGACCTTTCAAGTGCTGCATGCACGTCAAAAAATATCTTTTATTATATTGTGAGCCGTTTGTGGGTTGGATGCCTCTAGATGGCCACTTAAAATGAATTTTGAAATGAAATTAATATAATTATCATTATAATGATTTGAATTTCATTGATTTAATAGTGTCATTAAATTAAAATTTAAACTTTTAAGTTATTTTAACAAATCATTGGCATTTCCTAATGTGTTTTGAGTCGTATTGACTAGCATTTCGAGATGAACAATTCTGCTCAGACACGTAAAATGGATAATTAACTTATACTGATTTTGTTCTTGTTATAATACTCTCGATATCTTTAAGGTTGAGAAAAGACCGTCGTAAATAAAAAGTAGCCTTTCATGCTTGGCATGTATGTTAAAAAATATCTTTTATTGTATAGTGAGTCCTCTACGGGTTGGACGCCTCTGACGACCACTTAAAATGAATTTTAAAATGAAATAGATATATTTATCTTTATAACAATTTGAATATGATTGAGTGAATAGCGTCGTTAAATTAGTATTTAAACGTCTAAGTTATATTGATAAGTCATAAGCATTTCGTAATGTGTTGTGAGTCATATTGACTAGCATTTTGAGATGAACATCTCTAATCAAACAACTAAATGGATAATTAACTCATAAAGATTTTATTATAATTATAACAATTTCTATATCTACGGGATTGCGCGAAGACTCCCGAGAATAAAAAGTAACCTTTCAAGTTCTACATGCACATAAAAAAATGTCTTTCATTATATGGTGAGCCGTTCATGGATTGGGCGCCTCTGGACGACCACTTAAAATGAATTTTAAAATAAAACCGATATAGTCATCATTATAAGGATTTAAATATGACTGAGTAAATAGTGTCATTAAATTAATATTTAAACTTCTAAGTTATATTGATAAGTCAAAAATATTTCTTAATGTATTGTGAGCCGTATTGACTAGTATTTAGAGATGAACATCTCTAATTAAATACCTAAAATGCATACTGAGCTCATTAATAATTTTGTTATCATTATAACGATTTCGATATCTTTAGAACTGAGCGAAGACTGCCATAAACAAAAAGTGACATTTCAAGTCTTGCAAGCATGTCAAAAAATATCTTTTATTATATGTTGAGCCGTTCAAGGGTTGGATTGTAACATCCCGTGAAATTTAAACTACATTTGACAATGATGGAATAATTGCTTCCACTGCCCTAGAAGATTTCAAGATGTTTACTCAATTGAAGCCAAAGAAGGATTTCGGTCCTTAATCAACCTCAATCAAAGTGAGGTGACTTAATCACAAGACACCACAAAGTACAAGGATATCTGGAGCAATAAACGAGTGAACCTCATTTTGCCACATAGCCTCGCAAGGTGGACGGCTTCAAATTGTGCCACGTGTCGCAACGTCATTGGCGGAGCTCAAATTTTATTAAAACTAGCTAATTTTCAACTATTATAAAAAGGGTTATTAGTCCCCAAAGTTTTCCAAGCATTGCTAACACCCCAACCTCTCATCCCTTACACCCAAATTCATCCACCGCTGTGGTGGGATAAAGAATAACCCTGAAAACTCACTAAGATACCTAGTTGTCTCTAGAAAAAGGGTCCTTATCATATATAGAATGATTGTAACCTAATGAATAGCTTTAATTGAGGAATTTTAAGGCTTGAAAGGCATTTTCCACTTGGAATTATTCAAGGAATATTTGAGGTAAGTAACACGTGTATTGACTCTCTCTCTCTTTGAAAATCATGCTTCTCTTGTGAGTAACACATGTCTTGGTTCTTCCTTCTCTTTATACAAAACTCATAATTATCTTGTGAGTAGTACATGTATCGGTTCAATCCTTTTTATCCTTTGGCTCTGTTATTCTCCTTGTATCTTGGATCCCTTTCTTAATTGTATTTGGCCTTTAGTGATTGACAGTGCACCATTGCTCTGGATAAATAATTGTTCTTTGGTCTAGGCCATCGCTAGTGACGCTATATACCCGTTTTGCTCTGTTATCTGAATTGTTTTATGATATTATGGCCCTGCTATGTGGTCTCAGCCAATCTAATCTGTTATTGAATTGTATGGCTTACGGGTAGAGGCTAAACTAGTGATGTGTCTGAACTTTGTATCATTGAATCTTTGTGAATGACCTTCTTTGTGCATAAAAATGTCCTCTTCTGTATAGTTTTGCGTAGACCAACACATGTTGTTATTCACTGAGTACTTTTGTACTCACCCCCAATCTTCTATAATTTTATAGGTATTAGATTTAATAGCTCTGTGGCCGGATCGTCCCAAAGATGGAGAAAATACATGTATGTGATTAAGACTTTGGCAGGTGGCCGGGGTTCGTTGTGGGTGGCCGCGATGACTTTAATCATCAGAGTGCACAGTGAAAGCGTCTCAATATTTTGAATCGTATTTGTAAGATCTCGCCCTCGATTTTGAATCAAGACACATGTTTAACTACTTCCGCTATTGTTAAAAATTGGGCGTGTGACATGGATACCTCTAGATGACCACTTAAAATGAAACTAATATAATTATCACTATAATGATTTGAATATGATTGATTGTATATTATCATTAGATTAAAATTTCAGCTTCTAAGTTATTCTGACAAGTCATAAGCATTTCTTAATATGTTGTAAGTTTCATTGACTGGTATATAAAGATACACACCTCTAATAAAACAACTAAAATGGATAATGAACTCACAACGATTTTGTTATCGTTATAACTATTTTGATAACTTGGGGATTGAACGAAGACTGTCGTGAATAAAAAAGTAACCTTTCAAGTACTGCATGCAAGTCAAAAATGTTTTTTATTAATGGTGAGCCGTTCATAGGTTGGATACCTCTGGAGGGCCACTTAAAATAAATTTTGAAATGAAACTGATATAATTATCGTTATAATAATTTGAATATCATTGACTGAATAGTGTCATTAAATTAAAATTTGAACTTTTAAGTTATTTTGACAAGTCATTGGCATTTCCTAATGTGTTGTTAGTCGTATTGACTAGTATTTCAAAATGAACAACTGTAATCAAACACTTAAAATGGATAATTAACTCATAACGATTTCGTTATCGTTATAACCATTTCGATATCTTTAGGCTTGATAAGACCGCTGCAAATAAACTGTGGCCTTCCAAGTCCAGCATGCATGTCAAAAAATATCTTTTATTATATAGTGAATCGTTCACAAATTAGACGTCTCTAGATGACCACTTAAAATGAATTTTAAAATGAAACCTATATAATTATTGTTATAACGATTTGAATATGATTAAGTGAATAGTGTGATTAAATTAATATTTGAACTTCTAAGTTACATTGATAAGTCAATAGCGTTTCTTAATGTGTTGTAAGTCATATAGACTAGTACTTAGAGATGAACACCTCTAATCAAACAACTAAAATGAATAATTACCTCATAAAGAATTCGTTACCGTCATAATGATTTTGATATCTTTGAGATAGAGTGAAGACTACCGTGAATAAAAAGTGACCTTTCAAGTCCTGCTTACACGTAAAGAAATTTCTTTTATTATATGGTGAGCCGTTCACTAGTTGGGAGCCTCTGGACGAGCACTTAAAACAATGAAACTGTTATAATCATCGTTATAGATTGAATAGTGTCATTAAATTGAAATTTGAACTTTGAAGTTATTGTGACAAGTCGTAGGCATATTTTTATGTATTGTGAGCTTTATTGATAAGTATTTCGAGGTGAACACCTCTAATCAAACATCTATTAAATCATAACAATTTCGTTATCGTTTTTGTTATCGTTAGAACTTTAGGATTGAGCGATGATTGCCGCAAAGAAAAAGTGCCCTTTCAAGTCCTACATGCACATCAAAAAATATCTTTTATTATATAGGGAGCCGTATACGGGTTGGACTCCTCTGGCCAACCACTTAAAATGAATTTTAAAATGAAACCGATATAATTGTCGTTATAACGATTTGAATATGATTGAGTGAATAGTGCCATTAAATTAATATTTGAACTTCAAAGTTATATTTATAGGTCAAAAGCATTTCTTAATGTGTTTTTAGTCGTATTAACTAGTATTTAGAGATGAATACTTCTAATCAAATAACTAAAATGGATAATTCACTCATAACGGCTTCCACTACTACAGAATTTGACAAAAAAATGAAAATACACGTCGGTTCTTGGAAAAAACGGTGCATAAATGCAATGCTGTGGTGATAAGTGTATTTTATATGCAAAAATACTTCTCTTAACTTATGCAATTCTATATGAAATCGAACAGATTTCTACCTAATTTGTGTGAATATGGTTTATATAGGCATCAGTTCAAATTGGCAATTTTTAGGCTGTTTGACTCAAACTCAATGACGTACACTTCCACTTCCTCATCGGCATTGATCACAAAGTCAATCTTGTTGTAATCATGAAAATCAAAGAGT
>CAVNYN010243740.1:0-28832 GCA_963692815.1 Nyctanthes arbor-tristis | reverse complement strand
TATAAATTGACACATGAGGTCCTTACTCTCAAAAAATTGACAATTATACAATTAGCTCTTTAAAAAAAAATTAGAAAAAGTAAAAAAAATAAAAAATAAAATAACTTTTTCCATATCATATATATCTACCTTTCAATCCATCCCCACCCCAACTCGACTAGAAATGACAAATTCTAGCAATAAAATTTTTTTGGGAAGGGAAAGGGCAATTTCTAGCAATAATGGGAGAATCGACAGTAAAACGCAGATATCCCTTTTGCTAGCTAAATTTGTCATTTCTAATCAAGTTAGAAGTGGGAGTGAATTACTAAAAAGTCTAGTGGGATTTTTTTTCCCTTTTGCTTTTTAAAATTCTTCTATTTTTTATTTAAATAGTAACAGGTATAAAAGTCATTTTAATGACATTAGGGACCTATACGCCAATTTGTGAAAGATTGAGGAAATAATGGGTTGAAAAAAAAAAAAAAGAATGGAACCCTATGTGCCAAAGTGTATAGGTTAGGTGAAATTCACTAGGCCTCAACAAAAAACATGGGCCCGAACGGGTTACTTGAACCCAGCCTAAATATACCCGAGCTCGATTGAATTGTGAGTAAAAATTTTCGAATTTTAGGTACCCAAACTCAAAACCAAACGGGTTTGGACGCGCTCGAGTTTGAGCTAAAACCCGAATATTTTTTTTATTCCCAAAATTTTTAAATTCAAATTTTGAATTAATTCTACCCCAATCTACAAAACCATTTCCTTAATTTCACAATCACATCTTCACTACATTCGTCTGATTCATATACAAAAAACAAAACTCTAAATCTGTACAAGAGATGTAATTTATCTTTTTCCATTAAGGTTTTACTAGTTTCTATGTACACACCGTGTGATGAATACAAGGCAAATTGTTTTTTAATTACTTGACAACGCTGTAAGCTTATAATAAAATTATAAAATTAGAATATAAAACTAGCCAAACGATAGTGTCTAATAATTAATTGTATTCCATTAGTATCTAATTAATATTATTTTCATTTAATAAGTGTATTATACATACTTTAATTTTATTTTTTTCCTTACCTATTTAAGTGTTTCTTTTATCTTTTTATGCATTCATATAAAATGCGTTAAATACCCCACAAACCCAAACAAAATCCGAAGTTTTACACATGACCGAGCCCGAACTGAAACCCGAAAGCCCAGGCTTAAAATTTACCCCCAAAAATCTATGTTTGGTACTCTACCAATCAAAAACTACCAAATACAAAAGTCCTGTATTAATTAATACGTCTATATCTTTTTTTAAGAAAAAAAGACACCTATACCTAATTGTCTTATTTTTCATTGACTAAGAACACCAATACTCCTAAGTATTTGAAAATTTTCCCCACTCAGTTTCTGTCAGCTTACTTTTAAAATGACAAAAAGCTGATGCGCTAGAACTAAGCAATATGAATCCAGAAGGCATATAATAACGCTTACATTAACAGTAGCATGTGGTAGCACAATCTTGTTACAATGATGTTTGTTTTTGGACAATGAAAGCCGAAGGACAGTCTCGCTTCATATACAAGATAATATACAGTAATGTACATGCGGAATGCCGATGTTTGCAACAAATGCGGTAAAAATGGTTCTCCCATCTCACAAGTCGTGTTAATGTGATGATACCGGTTCCAAGTGATCTTGTCGATTCTCTCCTTTCTCCAGTGGTATCTGCAATTAGAACAATAGTTTCATCAGTCCCACAGTTCTTGGCAATAAAATGCTACCGTCCTAGTTTCGTGGAAGACAGAAACAAAGGTAGAGTCTAGAGAAGATGGGCTTTCTTATAAAATCAAATGGTTGATAACACTTGTCAAAGATCATTCCCGAATACATTGGAAAGATCAATAATGATGGGAGAATATAAAGAATACATTCTGTATACGCAAATATTCTAACATTTGCAATTCATTCATATAAAGAAAAGCATTTTCCAGCTATGAGCAAAAGGCCAGTCTAGCTAGAGATCAAATGAACTCATATCAGTGCTCTGTCAGGCTTTGAGAATGTATTTTGAGATTATTCGGGACCTAATAATCTACGCGGTAGAAACGTTTCAGCCTTTCCAAAGTGTCAATTTGCAACGACAGAATTATCAATGTTTCCTCCATTGCCACTGAGACTAGATAAATTCAAAGCACAAGTTGAAGCACCATTTGCCAACTGGGAAGCAGCACAAGGCTGCTAGCCAGCAAATGAGATTTAAGAGGTCAGTATGTTTGAGATGGGAATCAAACTGCTACCATATACCATGTTAAACAAAATTAGATCCTATTATTCAATATTGTGAAACTGAAAGTGCCTGCAAACCATAAGGTAAACCTTAACCATAAATAAATCCCTAAATAATAAAAGACAAAATTACTCCTAAAAGGAAACCAAAATAAATATTATTTCTAAGAGAATCAGTGGGCCGATTTGCCTGGGGCGTGCAACATAAGTTACCATAACTAAATTCAATTTCGTGAATCTGTCAAGCAAGATAAGCTAGCCCCGATGTGCTATGTTGGTCCCAAAGCCAAGCGCTGCATGCATGCTAAAGATTCAGGAATAACGAGTTAGGGGTGTGGTTTTGATTTTTCTGGGAATTGATTTTCTGAAAAGTAATTTTCCCATTTGGAGAATCTGTCTAGAAAGTAGGGAAAAGTTACTGGGAAAATGTAAAAAAATGATTATTTTTATTTTTATTTTTTGGGGAAAGAATATTTGGTTGAGAATGAATATGGATAAAAAATTGATTCTTTAAAAACGAATTCTATACACAATCTTAGCACAAGTAGGTAGGTTGTTCAACTTCCATTTCCAGCCAACAGAAATCCATTAGTGAATAAGACATAAGAATCATGATATGAAGACCAGAGGATCTTGTCTCATCAATTACAAAAATACTTGTCACAAGAGTCATCCTGAACAGCCAGTAACTTGGCTCACCATTTTTCATAAGTGCTAATGCCAGGTGACCACTGCTGGCTTAACAAATCAAGACTAACAAGTGCAAACATGGAAAAACAAATTTGAATTTGGTTAAACCTATCACATCCACATATCTTATAGGACTCATCTGTACTACACAAATCTACTCCATTCAACTTCACTCATTCTCTCTCTTATTTCACATAATAATCCATTTTTATGTGAATGCAAACACCCACGGTCCATATCTTCTTTAATATTTTGTGAGTAGAAACATTATTGTTGACCATATCTTTAATATTTTTTTGAGAAGAAATATATTATTTTTATGTGAGTGGTTTAAAGTATTCACATAGAGCTAACCTCAAACAGCATAGAATCCCTAAAAGACAAAAATGAAAATTTTAGCTGCAAATTTAAGTGATTAGATATATTATCTGGTTTACATTTAAACCAACTGTTTTGACTGGCCATGACATTGACCTATTTCACAGCAAGTTTTAATTTAGATATGTAAGCACGTGTACTAGTAAAGAATTATTAACCATGACTAATCAGACTGAAATAAGTTATCCAACCATATGGATGCCTATACAACTAACACATATTAGCAAGCAAATTACTCGATTAACAGCTAATTAATAGAGATAGGTACCAAGCTTAGAGGGATCACTACAAGAAAATGGGCCATACGGGTTGCAAAATTACCAGAAGAATATCCTCATCAGTGCCAAAGGCTTTCCGAGATTCTTCCAAACACGATGAAGTGACCCTATCAAATTTCCTGCAAAACTTCTAGAGTCAGTTGCGTGTCAAGAAGTGTACATGTACTCATCCAAAAGGTTGTTTTGAGGAACAAGTCGACACAAAAACTATCCATAGGTCCAACTAAAACGACATTCCATTACAAACTTGGTCAGATTCAAAATGGAGATAGCAGCTCTCTTTCAAAGAAAAAACTGATTAGACATGCACACAACTAGGCTAAGATACTTAACGCATACATGAGCTAAAATTTAAATAAATGCAGCAAATGCAGGTATACAAAAGAACCTCGAACTGGCTGGATCTCGAATCTCAAACTCATCTGTAACAGCATCATAACCACATATGACAATGTAATGACCTGAGAAGGTGATAGTCAAGTTATGGTGATGTGATACATTACTAGGAAATAAATTTAACCAAAGATGACACTATCTTAGCGAATAACAAGAACTCTGTCAGGGATAAAGACATAGGACATGGACATCAGATATTGCACCATAAATCTGCAATTCAATTTAAGTGCAAAACCCCAAAAGGCAAGACTTCATCCCTCACCTGTGTAGCCAGGGCTGCCACTGTAGAAGTCAGAGACGTAAACTTCCTCTAGCCAAGAACAACTGTGTCCATGAAAAATGGAAATAACTATGAATTAGGTATACACAGCACAAATTAGAGTAGGTATGTTCGTTCATGACCTTCATTAAAATAAAAGTGCCAACTTATGTATAGAATCCACATATTGCATGTGTCTACAAAAAATAAATAAAGTAAAAGTAAAAAACGTGACTCCAATTCAAAAATAAATAAACGGACATACCTTAGTTTGTATTGGTCAACTAAAGCAATAGCAATATAATTTCCAGATAGAATAAGATCTGAAATTTCATCTGAACTAATAGATCTGCACTGTAAATCAGAGGACTCATGTCATAAATTAGATTGATATAGTGAAGATAATTTAAACAAATAAATGATAGAGGGATTGAAAGCTTTAATGCAAACCACACAAATGTCTAAATATGGACAATTCAACTAATTGTTTCATCATGCATTAAATACATTTAGGAGTTAACCACAGTTGACAGAATATAACTAACGAATAACATTACTGAAGGGATGTTGAGGGAAAGTAAAATGATTATAAATGTTTCTTAAGATGCAATTTGCTTTAATATAATGCCAGAAAAACGAGCACCAATTAGAAAATGCTGTTATAGAATCAACCAAAACTCGAAGAATGAAATAGAGACAAGGCTCACAAAAGCATATAGAAGTAATCTTGAAACATTTTCCGCTAACATGAAGGACAGATAGTTTCGTTACTAGGATCATCTGCATATGAATCAAACTGTCAAACATGTTAATTGACAATATCAAGGACATACTTTATCTATATATATAATTAGTATATAATAAAAGGAGGGCAAAAATATGGTGTCATGACAATAGGAAAAAGTTATACTACGATTGAGAAAATGAATATGCTCATAGGATAGTCAGAAATGGTTTGATAGAAAAACACTTACTATGTGATTGACAATAGGTTTATAAACCAATTGGTCTATTATCTATCATGTGGCATCATTTTATTGAACTATTTCTAAAAAGGTCAAAACGTACATTTGATGAGCTGTAACTTTTGACTTTTTCTAAAAAGTGGTCCAGTACGATGATGCCTCATGGTAGTTTATAAACCAATTGCCAACACACTCTTAGTTACTTTCTTAACATTAGTACTGTGGTTCATTTTTTGGGATGCGATAATCTTTATGATGGGTTAAAAATGCCCTGTTTGCCGACCATCTATAAATGGTTTCCATTATAACTCATTGTAGTAGACACCTCACATGGATGTGATGTGATCTATCACATCCATATGAGGTGTCAACCACAACGTTTTACACTTCACCCATTTATAAATGAAATCATTTATAAATGGGTGCCAAATGGACCCTACGACATCAATGGGAAAAATGGGGTAGCATCAATTAATTAATTTATTATTATGTAAATTCTGGAAAGGTGGCCATTTGCATGTGGCAGTAGTAAAATGTACTTTAACATCACAATTTCACTCGTTGGACAATCAAAATTCAAGACTGGTGTTAGAACTAATATCAGATTCTGAATGCCCTATGCAGTCAACTGTAGAATACCCTCCTAAAATCTTCCACTCAAATTATTACAAGAAAAGATTAAGATCAGTTTATTGGCAAACAAGATACCACCTTCACCTCAGTGACTACTTGATATATTTTGAATCATATCAGAAACTAACCCTAGGCGATGACATGTTATTGTTCTCTGTTCTGTCAGGGAAAACCCATTGGAATTCTACAAAGTCTTTTTAATACTAAACATACTTTTTCATATTTGAACTAGCCTTGCTGACAAGATGAAAGAAAAGTTGCTGCCATGCATAGACTGTAACATATATGGAAAGAGTTCTTAACATTCATGCTAATGCTAACTCAGAGAAAATCGTTCAAAGTACTTGTTCACATCCAGTGGCATGAAATAACACAGCCTAAACTGCTAGGCAACCACGGGAGAGAACTCACATTATAAAGAATCAAGGGCCAAATTAGTCCTTCCTTTGTCCCATTTATATAGGCCACCTTTCATTTTTCTCTTGTCCCAACTATATAGTCTTGTTTCTAAATTGAAGAGTATTTATTTTCAATAATACTCACTAAATAAGGCTATATTAGGAAATCTATTTGTAAAATTTACTTTTCCAACAATTTTTCTTAATCTTTGTGAAAAAGCAAATAAGCCTATATAATTGGAAGAGAGGGAGTACATAGATTATTATACCTCTATAACAATTCCAGCTTTGCGAGCTTCTTGAAATAACATATTTACTCGGACTAGATCATTCGGCAATTGCTCCTGCAGTATGCAAATTTTTTATATTAAAACTCACCAAATTAGTAAGAAAATTGATACGAGAGGACAATAAAACATTACCATAGATTGATTTCAGAAGGAGTAGTAGGTTATGAAAGAATTGCACACACTCAGGACAATAAAACATTACTATAGCTTGATTTCAGATGGAGAAGTAGGTTATGAAAGAATTGACACCAAGAAAATTATAAAATGATGTGCAAAGAAAATATTATGAAATTTCCACTTCCTGCTTATAAAATGATGTGCAAAGAAAATATTAAGAAATTTCCAGTTCCTGCCAAAATGCCGACTCCTCACGATTGTTGAAAACCATTCTACAAATTGACACACTGCTAGCTTATGATGAGTCATCCTTGTTAAAGAACAAAAACTTACATACTTCCTCTGACAGATTTCCTATTTGTTTTGTTGTTTCAATCTAGCAGCATACATCTAACATCTGCAACTTTTTATATTTACTGGCAAAACAAGCACATCAGGAACCAGATAAAAAATGGTAGACATAAGGGCTCAACGTTTTACAACTGCAAGTACCATGGACAGTCCAAGACAATCTGCCCTGGGCTCCAGCCTGACACATTTTTAAATGAAAAAACAAGAAGAGATTTTTAAATGGAAAAGAAGATATTTTACATGGGAAATTTAATCTTTTTACGTACAGGCCCCGCATAAATTTTTTTAGGTCTACTCAGGGCTCCACCACTGACAAGTATAACGTTACTAAGGAGTCAATAGGGGACCAAGATGATCCAATGGTTCAATATCGAAAAACCTATCTCACGAAGCAAACAGATAAGTTAGACCATTCATGAAACAGGACCTCACCTTGTAAAATGACTCCACATAAAAATTTGGGTTGGCTCCTAAGGTTACTGTACAGTAGGAAAATCTTACAGAAGATTTCTGCAGCAAATACGCTAAATCAACAGTCCAAATACTGCAACACAAATAGCATGGGAAAAAGGCTATCAGAAAAGTATCTCACATCAGCCAATTTTTAGCATGCCTTTGTTATCACAATCATTAGAACTACTATATAGATAAACTTGCATGCAGCTTAGCTTATCACCGCCTGTAAAAGATAAGTTTGCGGCAATTTGCCATGGACAATTTACAAGCACTATAGAGTTGATGAAAACCTAAAATACCTATTATCTACCCACATGAAACAGTAGTTGTTGACAACAAAGTGCCTCAGGAAAAATCATCCTTGCCGTCTTCCCACTTAGTTGCTCTACATCTGTCAAGGAATCAATCACTGGAATGCTAAAGAAAGCGTCCGGCGGTGATTCCAGCCTCTGGTAACAATAGGTATTGACTTCGAATAAGGCAGGGAATAAAAGAGGCAGGGATTTGGCTACAAGTATCATATCCTTTAAAAATGTAATAATTTGAGGTATTGATAGATATACTAAACCTGTGGGCATTTTAGACCTTTCTATTCACATAAAAATGGTTCACCTCTTCATAGGTGATTCTCTTACTGACTTAAACTCTAAATTATTGTTCTGAATAGTGTCCTTGATCTACAAGCCGATACGTTACTCTTAATTAACTTGTGTTTGATCTTTGATGCATTTTTCTTAATGCTCTGAACGCCTGGTGGTCGTTTCCTCATGCCATGTGTAAAGGCAGAGGCGTTTTGAAAGATGGGTTTAGATTTGGGCTCTCAATCATGTGCGGTCAGGGCAGATTCTTAATGGGCCATGGGCAGTGCGGTCATCGAGCGCGCTGGTCCTACCCAAAAAATTTTGTTAAAACTGGACCAAGATTTGCATTTGGCCCAACTCTTTAATCAAGCACAAATACACTCTTCCGTCCGTAGTATCCAATGTGGAACTATGTTTTTCCAAGTCTTGGACCAGCTCTTTCATAACCCTCATATCCTTTTACTTCCCTCTCTGCAAACTGATGTGGGACAAAAGGAAACTATGAAATAGAAGGAAACTCTCACATCCTGTATTACATTCTTAAAAGTCCTATATCCAACGAGATGGCAAGCAACAGAAGCATCTTTAGATACTCTGACTGCTATGAGCCTACTAAACGATGTTGGGATCTTAAAAGGGACGACAACATTTCTATAGAAGTCTCCAT
Organism: Nyctanthes arbor-tristis; assembly: GCA_963692815.1. Lineage (NCBI taxonomy): Eukaryota > Viridiplantae > Streptophyta > Magnoliopsida > Lamiales > Oleaceae > Nyctanthes > Nyctanthes arbor-tristis. Next base: position 20,108 of record CAVNYN010243740.1, on the reverse strand, counting down.
AGATGAAATTTTTTATGTTAAAACCTGAGGAAATTTGAATTGGCCTACATTTTAGTCCGACAACTTGTACTTTTGCTGCACTCATGAAGGAAAAAAATGTTAGCATTGCTTCTGCTGCCCTGAATTTAGGTGCGTCTTTTAATGAAGTAATTGCATCAAGAGGCCTTTTACCATTACACATATCAGTAAGTTCAAGATTGCCTATCTTTGAAAATATTTTGGATGTTGTTCATTCTACTCTCTTCTTGGGTGGATGGATTGCGATTGAACCTCTTCTGTTTGCTTTGCCAGACTGGGATTGATTTCTTCAAATGAAGGGACTACTTTACATTGATCGATTATTCTGCAAGAAAGAATATATGAAACTGTACATAGATGAATTTGGCAGATTCAGGGAAGGCTAACATGGAGAGTTGTGCCAAAGAAGGATAAACTGGATGACAAACTTTTAAACCATTGCATCACATTTTGTCTTTATTAAAAATTTCTGACTGCACTGAACAAAAATCCCAGCTCCGCTACTGTGAGGAATATGATGTCACTTGTACTTAAGGAAAGCATAGCGTCACATTGTCCATACTTCTTTTTCTTTACAAGCATATTGCCGGCTTCCACTTGTACTTTAAGGAAAGCATAGCGTCACATTGTCCATATGTCTTTTTCTTTACAAGCATATTGCCAGCTTCCACTTACACCCCAAGGACAAAGTGAACAAGGGTCCTATTTCTATATTCCGGTTCCTTGCATTCACCTTAATTTAGACCCATAGTTAGCAGAGGAAACAGCTAGCCAAGACAAATTGTTAAGTGTGAACGGAGTTCATAGCTTCTCCAAAGAAAAGCAACGTGAGCGATTTGTTTAATGTTTATTTTGCAACTGGGTCACTTGTGATGGCGTGTCTTCGTAGTATCTAACACATGACATTTGTATTCCACATGGGTTTGCATGTTGTCCATGCAAGATCGAGTATCAAAAGCAGCTAAATGTACAAACTGCATCTTTATTGTTATTTTTTGTTGTTGTTAGTGGTGATGTTTTATTTTAAGAGCAATTTTTCGTGGTGAAGATTTAAAACTGAGCAGTCAAGAGAGCTTAGGGCTCTGTCTTTGTTATTGTTATTACATTTATTTGCATGATGTGCTGGAGAGGAAATTCCTAATTTCAGAAAATTTTAACATAATGATCACAAGAGATCATCCTTTATCAGAAACTTCTAAACCAGATTTACTTGTGCACTTTTCAAAGAGCGGTAAATGCATTTCAAGAAATTGAAAAAAAATTTAAAAACCTCAAAAAAAAAAAAAAAGTAGAATAGTCTTCAAAGTCCACCAGTTATCAGTTTTGTTGAGACACGTTCAACCTAATGCAAAGGCAAATTTACTTTAAATTTTAAACATTGCTTGTCAATTGAATAGATGCAATATTTGATATTCCAATACAGACACATATCAACAAGGAAAAAATTCTAGAGTGTTTTTTAAATATTCTCCAAACTAATTACATTACTCTATGACTATGTTTAGATATTAAAACCAAAGCAACATCTCTTGGAACCCCCAAAAACATATCCAAGAAAAATGTTACTGATTATTCCTCTCTCTGTCCCCCTCTCTTTGTGATTAACTCTTCAAGCAAGAGAACAAAATACAAGTAACTGTGAGCTTTATGTCATTAGTTCAATTATCCATCCTGTGCTCTAGATTAAAGTCACAGATTTCATCCCAGTCCCACTGGAAGTACTCAATCTGAACACGACGTACTTGCAAGAGGCTTATACATTGAAGTTCCCTATAAACCATCTGCCATATAATGGGCGGTTAAGAACCTTCTCAATGTGTGGAATTTCTACATCATGCTTAAGTCTGGGATTCTCTTTAATATTACATGGTTCCCCATTGAAAAGTCTGAATGTAAAAGAAAGAAGGAAGTAGGGAAAGAAAGATAGAACAGACTCTATGTAAAACAGAACAAGCAAATTTCACCTACAAATCAGTATAATGATAGCTTTAAAGATTCCCTGGGAAAATGGGGTACCTTGTTGTAGAGCACAGTTCCCCAAGTTCCTGAATACTGCTGTTATAGATGCCAAGGGTTCTTAAAACCATTAGAACACAAGCTAGGCCACAGTCCCATGAGTGTAGTTGGTTTATATGAGGCACCTAGAATCAATAAATATTCTTCAACTCATTCAGAAAGATCGAAATATATACAGCACAGTCCAAGGATGATACTTCCAGGCACTGCAGCTGCAAGTGAGCAGCAGCACCTGGTGAAAATAACATAGAAATGGGAAAGCCAGTTGTATAAAAATGAGACTTACTTCAATGAAACAGGAAGAAACTGCGCCATAGCTTTCATCTTTACTCAACGACCTTTTGACTTGATAGAGATTTCCACCTGATCCTTCATTATTTCCTTCATCCGTTTTCAAAAATTTGCTTGCTAGTAGATACAAAGACCACATCTCCGTGTATATTAATTATATATCCAAAATAGTGCAGAAAGTTTCAAATGTTCTAGCAAAAACAGATCCTCTTCTTCCTCAGATCCAAGATGTTGATCCTTATCTGTATTTTGTCGCAATTACAATGAAACCAGAAATTCAGGCCGTGATTGTGCAATAATCAATAATGCCAGCTATGGCAATGAAAGAGGTTCGTGGGTTTAAAAATAGACCACGTTGCTTAAGATTTTGACCCGTTGGAGCTTTCTTCCTATTCTTGATGTGAACTGCAATCTCCCAAAATGAATTTGGGAAAAACAAAGCCAATATGTTTATGAAGACTGTTTCAGGTGTAGAGCGTCATGAAAAATGCTTACGCAGAATTATAAATGCATCTATATGCATCACATTTTTGGCAAGTTAGTACATATTTCAAAAGAATTTAGCTGGCAGGTGGTCCGCAGGCCGCAATTGATGTTAAGGGACATAGTATTAATCCTAATAAATCCATGGCATACAACTGAACAAGCTTGCATTAGATTTCATTTTTCCAATAAATGCTTATTCAAAATAGCGGAGCTTAAAATTTAAAAAGGAAAGGAAAAAAAAATAGAAAGACTGGATTTTTGTAGAAATTACTAAATGGAATGATCATAGAAGAATAATTATACAACCAAACCACCGTCCAACAATAAATTGATCGACAGAAGATACCCTATAAACAGAGTCAAACCATAAACCCTTTGCAGGTAAGCCAACAGCCCATAAAAACTGGAAAGTCAAAATAGTTAGCAATAATCCATACCAATCACCAGAAAAGCCGAGAAGAGCCTTTTGGAAGGAAACAAAGGCACCCTTTGAGATTTGATAAAAGGATAGATGAAAGAGGCCTATCAAAGGCGCTCGATTCTAGCTTATAATCCAATTCGCCCTTTCGCTGACATTCTATTTCTGGGTGTTTCTTAAGGTTTTTACAGTGCCGAGGGTCCCATGTTCTTGTCTCCAAATACATAGCTGTCGATTAAGGATTCTTTTTTTCCCTTGCTTCTAATAATTGGAGACCATCCCCATCAATGAATACATACGGCGAAGAAAATTCACGTTTGCAGTGGCATGCCATAAGTAAATTACCGCTCTTCGTCGGATTATATCAGCCGTTAGTGACTCGTCATTCATAACACTAGACGTTTTAATGTTTGAAATTTTTTAACGAAACTATTACATTTTCTCAAGTTCATCCTCAATTGTTTGCCAACTGATTGTAAATATTGTGTCATTTTATTTTATTATTATTTTTTTTTGAAAGTAAAAACTAGAGATAGTTAAATATTTTATATAATGGTTCGAATTGTAATGCGGCGGATAAAATGCTCACTTTTTAGGTAGGTGATTTCGAGTTTGAATCACATGTCTCTCCTTGAATTTCCATCTGCTCCTATATCCCTCGCGCGTGTGTGTGTATAAAAAAGGGAATTTTTTTTTTTACTTTTCAGAAGAAATTTTATGATGGAAGTGATGTGACATGAAACTTTACTCGTCACTCAAGTAATACAGTTCACTTTTGCATGCCATCGTTAGTGGGGTGTCGGACGCTCTTACGGCAAAAGAATTGGTAATCAAATGTGGCTTAATATTCACTCGTGAGAACCGGTTGGATGTGGCCCGAGTAGAAACTGATGCATTAAAAGTGGTGCAAAGCTTAATCATCGAAGAACCTCTTGCTCCGGCTACTCCACTTATTAGAGATGTTAGTAACTTGCTTGTGGGAAGCGGATGTGGAACTTGTGCTCATATTTCTTGTAATAGGAATATAATGGCTCATAATCTAATTTCATATACCACTATTGCGTGTAGAGACTCATTTTGGACTGATTATATACCTCTCTTTATCTCAAATTGGGTGGGAGGAGGTCTTTTGGATGGATGAATGAATGAAGTTTCCTTTAACAAAAAAAAAAAAAAAAGAAAGGAAATTGAAGAAAGAAAGAAAGACTTGGGGTCGGGCTGGTCAATTATAATTAACATTGTTTTTAAAATTCTAACCATGTGCAAGTGCAAGAAAATGACATGTGTACAAAATAAAAGTTTATTATACTTTAAGTAGCTAAAGTTTGGAAAATAACACAATTATTATAGATTCAATCATAATTGGTTGCTAAACGTATAGACCTTTAAATTAGGATTATTGGCGCAAAAGGTCCCTACTTTTGAGTTGTTTTGTAGAAATCATATTTATCTTTCATTTTTTGACAATTTCATCCCCACATTTACATTTCTTGACGGAATTCATCCATGCCATTAATCTTTCAGTTTTTCACCCTTTATTTTTGTAATATTATATCTATATATACACACTTATATTTTATAAAGCTTAAATTAATGTATTAATTATTATTTTTTGTATTTTAAAAAAATTAATACACTCAAATCTAAATACGCCAATAAATATTCGATAAGATTAAACAAGAGAAGTGTGTTTTATTTTATTATATTGTTTTACAGGGTTCAAAACTGATTACTAAATAGACGTATAGTTATAAAAGTATAACAAGCAAAATAATTAACAATATTGCCGTCTAAATAAAATAAAATATAATTTGATTCTCTGATAATTTTCTTGAATATCATACACACATATATTCTCTTCACTTCTTCTGATAGTTCCGACTGTTGAAGAGTAAATATATTTTTTTTTTGTGTGATATTCAAGAAAATTATCAGAGAATCAAATTATATTTTATTTTATTTAGGCGGCAACGTTGTTAATTATTTTGTTTGTTATACTTTTTTAACTAGACATCTATTTAATAATCAGTTCTGAACCCTGTAAAACAACATAATAAAATAAAACACACTTCTCTTAATTAATTTTCTCTAACATTTTATTAGCCGAGCTGAGCTGAGCCGAGCCGACTCGTGAGTCTAAAATCTCGGCTTGGTATCGGTTGGAGCTTTTTTGTCTCGAGCCAAAAAAACAAAAATTCGAGCTTTTTTCGAGTTGAGCTCAGCTCGTTAACTTTTAATTAAGAAAATATTAAAAATATAATATAAAAGCCATTTTTTCTCTTAAGCCCATATATACTAGCCGGCCCGCACAGGCCAAATGAGCTCGACTAGTCGACTCGACTTGAGCCTTGCCTCAATTTTGAGGCTCGGCCCAAGCTTTACAGGCCACGAGTCGCTCAGCTCGGGCTTTTTACGGGCCAGGCCACGGGCTGCTCGGGCCGACCAGCTTGTTATGTATCCCAGCATTCCTTTCATCATCATGGTATAAAATATATATCCCCAACCTTCACATTTTTGGTGCATTTGAGGACACAATTCTATTAAATTTACAATTTGTTGACGTTAAATTTTACACTGACGTAATAAAGTGAATCACAACCTTGAAAGTAAGGATTAAATACAGTGGCGTAGCCAGCTTTCGAACTCAGTATGGCTATATTTTCTCATTCTGATATGTCAGCAAAAATTTCACATTGTGAACTCCTTGTTTTGTTGACTAAAGTGATTGGACCTTAAACTTAGAAGAGAGAGAGAGAGAGAGAGAGAGAGAGAGAGAGAGAGATAATTGAGCTAAACTAATTTGTATTAAATATGTAGTTGAAATTAAAATTTTCTTATTAAACCTTTATGCAAGTGAATTGAGTGAATTAACATTAACATATATTAAAAATAATTAATAGATTATTTGTTAAATAATAATTATGAAGGTTATAAAATTACATCTGATATCAATGTCTTGTAATTTATGTAGTGTAATACAAGAGAATATATAACAAAGGAAAAGAAGAGAGAGATCATTAACAAAGTTTAAGAGATGATTCTATGGGGCCCAATAGGATCTTATTTCAAATTTCAAGTCCAATCCCGTATTTTTCAAAGGCCCAAACCTACCCATTCTCTCTTTTTTTTCTTTTCTTTTTTTTTTTTTTTCTTTTTCTGAAGTAAAACTTACTTTCATTCATCAAAACCCCCACCTATAAGGGGGGAATTAAGTAATGGAACACAATCAAACCAGTAATAAGCTACTGGAGATCCTACCGCATGTGTCGCAAACAAATGCGCCACTTTATTCCTATCACGTGGAATATAAGAACATGATCCACAATTTAAAGAAATAAAAAGCAAACCAAGTTGCTTATATAAGGGTGCTATACTCTTTGATTCTTGTCACATAAGCCATAAATGATGTTAACAGCATCCGTCTGTACCTCTTGAAGTTGAATATGCGAGTTCAGAGCACAATGGAGTCCCTGCCTGATCGCTATAGCTTCTGCCACCTCAACTGAATAATGTCTAGCCAAGGCCACTGCGAAAGCTCCGATCACAGCCCCCTCGGTGTCCCAGAACACTCCGCCTGGTTGCACCGCTACATCGGTGTATAGTCGTATTCCCGATAAGCAAGTCCCTGAAGAACTCCATTTCAGACGTTGAATTCCCGCACCTCCTCACACCGATTAGGTATAGACACCGGTTGGGCAAGTTGATAGGCTGAGAGATACTCGAGCGTCTGAATTCCCGCTGTTTCTGCCTCTCGGTGTTTTCCTTCATGGTGCATCTTCTTCCTTTCCAGCCACACAGGCCATATAAGCATGCATATAGGCTATGCTAGGTTGGCTTGCAATCCCAGAATCCGTCCCACCACATCACTACCATCCGCTGAGCATAGGGGCTGTAAAACATGCCAAAACCCCAACTGCCGCTACAATTCTTTTGCCACTTACACTGGTAAAAGAGGTGATTGTTTGTTTCATTCACCCCACACCAGCTACAAGTGATATTGTTTCTTACATGGTGACGCCAAAGGTTTTCTCCACTAGGTATAGCATTGTGTAATATTTGCCAAATAAAGCACCTAACTTTTGGAGGAATATTTAGCTTCTATAAAACCTTCCATCTGGGATCATTATGGTCTGAGCTACTCGCCTCTCCACTCTGCATCCATTCTCGAGCCAAATGGTATCCACTCTGTACAGAATAAATCCCCGGCGTCGTGAAGTGCCAAATAAGTGAATCACTTTTTGAAGTGTCCCCAACGGTATTGATAAAATAAGCTCCGCATCAATGGGTAAAAAAACTTCATGAACAAGTGGCTCATTCCAAACATCATTGACAATTAAATCCGCCACTCTTTCAAGCTCCCAAGCACGCTGTGACACCTGTCTAAAAGAGAGCGGGTGATGGAGCCATGGGTCATTATATATCTTTATATCATGCGCCCCTCCCACCCTCTATATTAATCCTTGCTTCAGCAGATCCATCCCCTAAAGCAAACTTTTCCAAAGGTAGGATGAACTCAGTTTGTCGCCTGCTTTTAAGATGCTACAATTGAGAAAATATTTGGTTTTTAACACAATTGCCGCCAAAGAGCCTGGATTATCTACTAACCGCCACACTTGCTTTGCCACCAATGCCTGGTTGAAATCCACCATATTCCGAAACCCCATCCCGCCTAGACTTTTCATCTCACACAGCTTCCCCCAACGGACCCATGCCATTCGTCGCGGGTCACCTTTATTACCCCACCTTCATACTGTATTTGGAAGTTGGAATAAACTCATAATGTAGGTAGGAATTGCTTGGATAACGGATTTTAGAAGCACCTCATTTCCCGCTGTATAAAGCAATTCCACACACCAACTACAAATCTTCTTCCACATACTCTCTCAAATATATGCCAAAGTCCTCCTTCTACTCCTGCCAACCATCGTTGGAAGATCCAAATACGTATCATGTGACCTAGCATCTCCAATTCCCAGCTCTCTCATCACCTGCTGGCTTGCCTCATCGCTAGTATTTGGACTAAACGTAACTGTAGTTTTCTCTTGATTAATCATTTGGCTTGATGCTCTTCCATAGGCTCGTAACAATTTCATAATCTCCCGGGCATCGCCACTCTGAGTTCTTGCAAAAATGAGTGAGTCATCCGCAAAAAACAAGTGATTTATTCTTGGTCTTTGCCTGCAACATCTGCTCCCAAGAATAAAGCCTCTCTCCTTACTAGTTCGGAATGCTCCTGAAAAACCTTCAGCACATCGAATGAACAAATATGGGGACGGGGAACATCCCTGTCGGATCCTCCTAGTAGGAATATGTGACATCCGAAATTTTATTTATATTTATATTTCACATTGCTATCTAAACTTGAGAGTTAATTTATATATAGACCAAAAGTCAAAGGTAGAATAATCAAGTCAATGTCAAATTGAGACTAAGATGTATTAATTTAATTTTTGGGGTTATTATTTAAGCAATTAAATAAGTTGGGGATTTATATGGAATCATATTATAAGTTGGCAATTTAAATAAAGTAATGCATGAAATCAATGACCTAAATGAAGCAAAAACTAGAAGTTGGTGGTTAGATGAGCAAATATGATAAAAATCAAAGGAAAAAATAATATATATATATATATATATATCCATTTGGTCTTGTGAACCAATAGAGAGAGAGAGAGAGAGAGAGAGAGGACTCGGGAGACCGTTGCATGAGTAAAAAAAAAAAAAAAAAGAAAGAAAAAAAATGATGGAGGAGCTATGAACGGGAAAGCTAGCCATAAATTTTGAAGTGGGTTCTTAATCAAGTTGTTTTGCTATTTTATTTTGATTTCAAGAGGTAAGTGAAACTTTATTTTTACTTTTGTATAATTTGGGGTTTTTGATATATGGCTTGATATAATGAATCTTAAAGGGGGAAAATGAGGAGTTTATTGATATAAGTTAGATGTATTTGAATTTCTTGAAGCATAGGCATGTAATGAGATTTTTGTGTTTAAAATTAATGAGGTTAATTTAAGGAATTTTTATAGAATTGAGTATTTGGTTATGATTTAGTCTCCTTATAAGTTTAGATGGCATGAAGTTATTATTGGATATGAAAATAGGATCATACAAGACTTAGTGTAGAATTATGTAGAGTTAGTATATGAAATTATGGTTTAAAAAGGAACAATGAAAGCTGAAATTCTTGAAGGAGGTATTCTTTGGGACTTTGAAGTGAATTCTGTAGTATTTTGTTAAATTAAATGAAGCTTTTGAATTAATTGGAAGAAGGAAAGCCATGTCTTTAATTAAAAAAAAAAAAAAAGAAGCATAAGAGGTTAGTATTGAATTCGAGGAAGCCAAGTATGTATGTATGAGTTTAATAAAAGAACTTAAAGCTGGAATTAGATTATGTAAGGTTGGTTCTGCCCATCAACTTTTGAAGGGCATAACTAATAGTATATGTGGAATTTTAGTTAGAAACAACTTGGAAAATGATCATCTATGTGTTGTCTATCATATGGCGTGCGAATGATACTATTTGGAGACCGGTAGGAGTTTTTATGACATATTTTGTGAGAGTGGTCAGGGCTGACCCGAGAACTGATTTTTAGGAGGTGAAGAAATATTTTGGTGTTCCCAACTTATTTTTCTTGAGCTCATTTTCATATATGATGAACTTATATAAGTGTTCTACCTTCTGGAAGAATTTTATAAACATATGACACCGTTTTTGAGTATAAAATGGTTTTAAATGTGCATTGCCCAAACAGGAGAACTCAATCCACGTTGAGGAGTTGAATTGAGTCTTGAATTCAATAAATGGTGCACATATTTGACAGAAGAGTATAGTTAAGAGTGGAGATGATTGACTAGTGGGTTATTACCATGATAGCATAATCTTTAACAATTAATATTGAGCTTCTAATTTAGTATATAGTGATAAAATGATTACTTAAAACTTAGAAAGAACTAGATGTAAGTAGAATTTTTATACAATGTCGGAGGAAGTGACAAAGATTAAAAGGGAATGAGACACAAGAGGAGCTACATTGCTACTTAGTCGATGAATGGAGATTTTCCTTTTCTTTTCTTTCTAAATGAAATATGCTATGCTTTGATTTCACAGAAACTTGCAATGTTTTATGATGGTCACTTATTTCCATGAAATTTCCCAAAAGTTGATACTTTCTCTAGAAGAGTTTATGTGGATTTTTTTTAATGTGAAATGATGTTTATAATTTGTAGAGAAAATGTTAGATTTGAAATGTAGATTATGATGCATGAAAACCCCCAAAATTGTATCCAATGTTATGAATATGCCGCCCATGGGCGAAGGGGCATATGGCTCAAGCTGTTAATACGATACGCCGCCCAGGCGAAGGAGCCTAATGTGCTAGCTATGGCACAAACAGGTTATTATGCCTGCCGCCTAGGGCGAGGGGTTTATAAGGTATCTATGGCCCAAACTAGTGTCTACGTGCGTATGACGCAAAATGAATATGGTTACATGATGACATGTGATTATGGATACTCTTTGGGGTAATTTTATGATGACACTTGGAATGAAATGATTTTCATGATGCTTTCTAGCGTTACAATGATTCTATAAATGTTTCGATGTGAGATGAATTCAAGTTGATAATGGTATTTGATTTATATTTAAAATTATGAAAATCCAGAATTGATTTATACATTTTTATTCAATATTTTACAAAAAGTATAATTTGAACCCCAAAATACTCAACTCACTGTGCTTATTAGCTTACACGTTTTCATAAATGATTTTCTTTTCAGATAGCTATTGGAGTTTTGGTAACACATCGTGGTCGAACATGCTATTTCGAGAACTGAGCCACCACCCAACGAAATTGATTTGCTATAGAATTTGTTAATACTATGATTTATAATGTTGGCATGGATAAGTCTATTAGCATATAATGGGAATTTGTATGAATTATATTTGGTTCAGTATATATTTCTTTATTTGCGAGGTGATATTACTTATAATGAGAAATTATTAGATTGTAAGACATTGATGTATTGGTGTTGGAGATTTGTACATGTTGGTTTTGTTATTAAATTAAGGGACATGCTGTCAAAATTTTCCTAGAATAATTACAATGTTCATTAGCATTGATGGTAAATTCTAGCTTGTAGTTGTAATTTATTGTCGGCGCATGTAACACTTCAAACAGATTACAGGTACTTAGAGTGAGGCATGTCAGTTTGGTATCAGACTCCTGATACTCTCCATTGACACAAAAAGCAAAAGAAACTGAAGATATACATTTAAGAATTAAATTAACCCACCGCTCAAGAAAGAGCATTCTACACATAATTGAACAGACATACCCCCACTCAACCGTGCTGTACGCCTTACTCATATCTAGTTTCACTACCATTGATCCTACCCTACCATTACGTTTACAAGACAAAGAATGTAATGTAAAAACTCAAAAGCAATAATAGTATTATCAGTAAACAGTCTACCTGGAACGAAGGCACTTTGATTTGCAGCAACTAGTGAGTCGAGAACTTGTTTAAGTCTATTGGCTATGGTTCTTTTAGACACAAGTATGTAAAGGGTATTGCACAAACTAATAGGGGCGGTACTCCACCAATCATTCTGGATGTCTCTTCTTCGGAATGAGCACAACTCCAGTTTGATTAATAGCCCGGATTAATTTTCTTTTATTCAATACCCCCAAACATGCCTCAACAACCTATGATCGTATGCTGTCCTAGTTTCATTGATAAAACAATGCGTGGAACACGTCAATACCCGAAGCTTTATACGATCCCAGACTACGAACCTCCAAATCAATTTCCTCTGCTTCAAAGTCACTTTCAAGAAACTCGATCTCCTCTTGCCCCAGAACCCCTACAACCCCCTGCAACCCCCTCTCCAAGTCCTCCTCTGTTGGACCACTACTTTGAAATATTCCTCTATATGATGAACCAACTGGGTATTCTCCTTTATCTCAGTCTCCTTTATATTTTTAAGGCTATGAAAAATATTATATTGATACCTCCTACTTGCCTTTCCATGAAAAAATTGCGTGTTCCTATCCCCCTCACACAACCAATCCAACCGAGATCTTTGTTGCCAATATTGTTCCTATCGGGTTTGGAGTTTCTCCACCTCATTCTCCACCATTTTAATCTCTGTCATATAAACTCCTATAACATCTGAATCCATTAATTCCTTTAGTCGTTCCTACAGCTCCTCTAATTCAGCCTGCCACTATTCGAATTGCTCTCTAGTCCATTTCTTAAGGCTTTTCCTACATAGGTCTACTCGTTGCAAAACACCTCTAAAAGCCTCTTGCCTCATGTCCCCATCTTTTTCATCACCCCAGCCTTCATTAACCACTTGATCGTACCCCTCATCCTTAGTCCAAAATGGTTCAAATCGAAATCCACTTCTTCATTTCATTTTTCTTTCTGGCCAGTCCTAGAAATATAACAATATAGGCCGAAGATCCGAGGTGGAGTAAGGTAAATGGTTGATCCCCGCATTCAAAAACTTAGTCCTCCACTGAGCGAACCTCATAAATCTATCCAACCTCGCTTGTATATTTGCCTTTCCCCCTCTGCCTATTGTTCCATGTGAATTTTGGACCTCTAAATCGAATAGAATAACCCACAATCTAGCATTACATCTTGAAAGGCCCTCATAGTTGCAATTGGCTGATTCCCTCCACTCACCCGTTTATGTAGCTCACATATTCATTAAAATCTCCTACCCAAAGCCAAGGCAAGTCTCCTTGCTCCCCCAATCTCTGTAACAATGTCTAAGAGTGATGATGATCTGAAACTTTGGAATTTCCATAAAAGCCCGTGAAACACCATTTAAACCCATGAATAGAGGAGATCAAGGTATCAATATGTCCTTTTGAAAAGGATTGTACTCATCACTCATCATTCCAAAGCAACATCAAACAACCATTAGCTCCCTTACTCAGCAGCACAAAACTATATCGATAACCCAACCGAACTCTCATATGATCTGCCCTTGCACCAAACAATTTAGTCTCAGATAAAAAGACTAAATCGGGGGAAAATCATCTAATAAGTCTTCAAACCTCCGCCACTGTCAGTCCCCGTATGTTCCAACATAGGCAATTCATTGCTCTCGGCAGCCCTTGTAATGACCTGGCCATGAGTTACTTGCTCTGATACCACTTGTAATGCCCCGACCGTGAACTACTTCTTTTCCATGTCAAGGGCTTAGGTGTAGTGATTATTAATGTGTATTATTTCCCATTTTAGAATTGTTAAAGTTGGTGACTTAATTCATTTTATATTTACAATTGAAGTCTGTATTAAATCCATGTCACAGAGATTCAGTGTTCGTCTGAGATTTAGCAAAGGTCATGTATAGGTTCTGCTTTAATGTCTATTATTGTCCATCATCCAACGTCAACGGTTAGCATTGACGAGGCCGGTGATTTCCCATAAGTCTTGACTCGATAACATTGGCATATAGACATCCGTGTCCAAGGCTTTCAAAGAGCTCGATTCACATAGTTCCAAGTACCTAAAATTTTGAAAACATGGAAAACAATGAATATAGGATATTCAGTGAGAAATCTTTACACATGCAGGTTTTCTTTTTAAAAATGTGAGTCTGGGCCCGAATTACATCATAAATCTTTCTTACCCCGAGCGCTTAATATAACTGGTTCAGTTGTAACATAGTATGAGGTTTGATCATAGGTCACCTAGGTGCCTCACAAAACTATAACTGATTCTGAAGGTTTGATCATAGACTACCTTGGTAGTCTCCCACAACCGTAAAGAAACATTTCATGTACTGAACATAATTCTGTTCTGAAACTGATGGTGAAGATCTAGCTGTAATTCCTTTTCTGAAAAATGCACTTGTGCTTTAACTTGCTATGCAAAACATGAAATATTGCACATAGAATCATCATGAAGCACAAGAACATGTAATACATGGATATTTCTCAAATATTTCATGTAAGCATATTCAAAGAAGACATAACAAAGGGTGTAAAGATTACTCATATTAAATCCCCAATCAGGATTACTTTACATGGTTAAATTCTTCTTTCCTTATTTTCTCCTTCGTTAAAACATCATGCCTTCAAATTTTCCCTCGTGTTCTTACAGTTTTTAGCATAGAGAGGATCTAATCCTTATCTAGGGTTAGGGTTTCCTCTCTGTTGTCTTCCCTTGCATGATTTGTTGCTTATTAAAGAAAGTTGAGGAGTAGATTAAATGGGGAAAAGAGAGGTAGAGGAAGAGAGGGAGAAGATGATTGTTGGTGCAAATGAAGGGCCAAAGCTTTGCCTATTTATAGCCAAAGTGAGGGGACAATCAAATCCTTGGGCAATCATGACATAGATTTGGCAAATCTTTTGAGGGCCAAGAGAATATTTTGGCTATTATTGCGTATATCTTTGATGACGACAAGCAAGTCTTTGACAATTACTGCAGATATTTGACAAATCTTCGGCAATCTTAGGGATTCTTCTCCTAGCCTTATGACTATGCTTATTTTATCCTAATCAGACATACCCATTCACATGAGTATACTTATGACATGTTACATTTTAGCGGGTCGTTACAAATTACCCCCTTAAAATAATTTCGTCCTCGAAATTACCATGAAGTATCATGCTGAATCTTATAAAAGAAGCATATAAAAACTTTCACAATATAGTTTAGAGCAATTCTAGGGAGACATGAAAAGGGGACATTATAAGGTGACATTCTCATGTGGCACACATTCATTGGGTGATGATTACATGGCTATTTTTTTAGCATTCAATACAAGTGTGCCACATAAGAATGTCATCTAATAATGTTCCATTTTCATGTTCCTCTAGAATTTTTCTATAGTTTACCATGTATATAAAATATCCTATGTTCGTAAATATCTTAACACTCATAATAAAAACTTTCTTAGAGGTAAAAATGGCATATCGTGTTATCTAAAGCTTTGAACATAAACGAGCATATACTAAATCAACACATGGCATGGAGATATTAGATACATCTAATTTACGCATTTGATGTTACTCCAAATTCTGATCACATTATTTTATAGAATCTCTCTCAACTTCAAAATAATCTTTAATTAGATCACGTTTCTTTTCAATATTACACCCTTATAGTATTTTTTTCCGCATGTTTAACACAAAACAAGTTGATTCCCAAGAACTTGTAAGTCATTATGATGTTGCCATCAATTCTAGAGGCTAAAACCAAAGTGGTGTTTAAACCAGCATGTGTCCAAATTCCAATTTAGAGAGCTTTTAGACATTAATAAAACTTTGTATAGTTAAACTCTCCAACTTTAGAGGGTCAATTATATGACCTTGCCAAAATTAATTTGGAGACCTGTTATTAATCTTTTAAAGCACATGAAGTAATTTAAATTCTTTCATTTATTTTGTCATGCTAATTTAACAAATAGAGACAAACATGGCATAAGGAGAGAAACTTTAATTTTTACATTCCTTTCGTTATACTTAATTTAATATAAGCAAATACAAACAAAGCATAAGTAGTGAATTATAATCTTAATAAAATTCTTATTTCGGAAAGTATAATATTACTTTCTTTTGCACTTCTACTTGATAAGTAATTTTTCTTATATAATTAAAATTGAACATCATTGGTTCTTCTTCATTCTTTATCCATAATTCATTCCTTTTTAAGCAAGTGAGTAATTGATGAAATTTTCTTCCTTGTATAGCCATACCGCATGTCATGTTATTTTGATAATTTCTTTAACAAGTATGATTCAAATATATTGTCGGTGACATTTCAACAATCTAGATTCCTATTCTTAGGTATGGATTTTATTCAAGATAGAACAATATTGGTAAATTTGGAGTTTATAATAAAGTACCCAAAGAATAAAAATTCTCAAAAACTCTTTGGTAAACGATATCAAATATATAGTTCACTGAGCTAACAAGTGCATATTACTTTTGTCGGATTAAAGAATTCTTGGAAGAGTAGAACATACGACCAACATTACTTTATGAAACTATATCAAGAAACATAAGGAAAAGAATCGTTTAGCGGAAATTACACTATTGAATACATATTTTGAACGAATTGTAAACCTTGATTTTTCTGCTATAGTAACAATTCACACTTATTATGAACTATACTTGTGAATGAAATAATGTAGACTAAGAAAAAGACACATGGATGATGGAGGTTATATAAGTGCTCTTAGAAATGAAAAAGATATGCATTAGATTTGCTTCACTTCTGGAGAATTTGGGCAATTTTGTAGAGATTCATGTCAAAATTTCTTTAATAGTGCCAACCATGGACTCACCGCCCATGGAGGTTGTAAAAAGCTCCAAATCTTCACTACTAAGAAAGACATACCTTGACGGAATATTTTCAACTTGATGTCTTAGTATCATCCCCTTCCCTATTTTGTATCTCATGATGTATATCTACCTTATGCAAGTTGTAATATACCATATGTACCTTGTAAGTTTCCCTTCTAGAGTTTTAGTCCTTCCATTTTCATCAGTACTTATAGGAATATCAATATTTTTAGTTTGCCATCCTACTCTCTGTTTTATTGATATTGGCAGAAGTACCGATACTTTAGTTTGTCATCATGACTTGCTGTTTTATTAATACTCAAAGCAGTATTGATACTCTTAATTGGCCACAAGAGTCTCTATTTTATTGATATAGAAAGATGTATCGATACTTTTAATTAGTTAAATAGCATTCTGTTTTATCAATAAAATCAGCAGTATCGATACATTTTTAATAACTATAGTGTAGTACCTTAAATTTTGTGCTCCAAATATGAATCAATACAGATATGAAACTTCTTCAATAGTTCTTTTCCAAGGATATTCAATACAATAACATCATTCATACACATTTCATTGCTTCATTATTGTCACCATTACAAAAGATTATTAGGGTAAGCAAAGAAGGGTTATATTACTTTATAAAAAGTTACATGCCATGATCAAAATAAGTTAAATATCACACTTTATCCTTATACAATTTCATTCATGAGAGTCCCTACTTATTACCCTCGTAGTACATGGTTTTGATGTGGCAATTAAGATCTGATATACTAACTTTCTGAAGTTCTTTCTTTCTTTAAAAATACTTCGCCTTGAGTTTATTATGAGTGCATTAAGTCTATAATAATAATCTTAAAAGTTTATTCTGATCCACAAGTTGTGTTACCATATATCATTCTTGATAAACAAAATAAAATTTCACATAAATCATAATCACAACTTACAAAGCTCCTCAAGAAATCTCGAACGGATGCATGCCATGTTATCGAGGAGACCGCCTTGTTGCTCTGATACCATTTTGTAATGACCTGGCAATGAGTTACTTGCTCTGATACCACTTGTAATGCCCCAGCTGTAAACTACTTCTTTTCTATGTCAAGGGTTTAGGTGTAGTGATTATTAATATGTATTATTTCTCATTTTAGAACTGTTAAAGTTGGTGACTTAATTCATTTTATATTTACAATTGAAGTCTGTATTAAATCCATGTCTCAGAGTTTCTCTTTTGTCCAAGATTTAGCAAAGGTCCTGTATAGGTTCTGCTTTAATGTCCATTATTGTCCATCATCCAACATCAACGGTTAGTAGTGATGAGGCAGGTGATTTCCCATAGGTCTTGACTCGATAACATTGGCATATAGACACCCGTGTTTGAGGCTTTCAAAGAGCTCGGTTCACATAGTTCCAAGTACCTAAAATTTTGAAAACATGGAAAACAATGAATATAGGATATTCAGTGAGAAATCTTTACACATGCAGGTTTTCTTTTTAAAAACGTGAGTTTAGGCCCGAATTACATCATAGATGTGTCTTACCTCGAGCACTCAATATAACTGGTTCGGTTATAACATAACATGAGGTTTGATCATAGGTCACCTAGGTGCCTCACAAAACCATAACTAATTCTTAAGGTTTGATCATAGACTACATTGGTAGTCTCCTACAACCGTAAAGAAGTGTCTTGGCACCAAATATTTCATGTGCCAAACATAATTCTATTCTAAAACGGATGGGGAAGATCTAGATGTAATTTCTTTTTCTAAAAAATGCACTTGTGCTTTAACTTACTATGCAAAACATGAAATATTAACATTGAATCATCATAAAGTACAAGAACATGTAATACATGGATATTTCTCAAATATTTCATGTAAGCATATTCAAAGAACACATAACAAAGGGAGTAAAGATCACTCACATTAAATCCCCAATCGGGATTACTTTGCATGGTTAAATTCTTCTTTCCTTGCTTTCTCCTGCGTTAGCACATCATGTCTTCAAAATTTCCCTCGTGTTCTTACAGTTTATCGCATAAAGAGGATCTAACCCTTATCTGGGGTTAGGGTTTCCTCTCTATTATTTTCCCTTGCATGATTTGTTTCTTATTAAAGAAAGATAAGGAGTAGATTAAATGGGAAAAGCGGATTGTTGGTGCAAACGAATGGCCAAAGCTTTGCCTATTTATAGCCAAAGTGAGGGGACAAGCAAATTCTTGGAGATCGGAAGAGCGTCGTGCAAATCTTTCAAGGGACCAAGAGAATATTTTGGCTATTATCACGTATATCTTTGATGACGTCATGAAAATCTTTGACAATTACTGCAGATATTTGGCAAATCTTTGGCAATCTTAGGGATTCTTCTCCTAGCCTTATGACTATGCTTATTTTATCCTAATCATACATACCCATTCATATGAGTATACTTATGACATGTTACATTTTAGCGGGTCGTTACAGCCCTGCAGCATAGAGCTCGCCGAATCATTTTCTTCATAAAAAATCATCATCCCATCATCCTTCTTTGATCGCTTAGACTTCTCTCATTGCTCCTTTTTACTCTCTAACTTTCGCTTAGCCTTCCCCCTCTCCCTCACTTTCATAACCCTCTTTACTGCCTTTTGATTTTTTCAGAGAATTTTGCATCAAAAGAGTAATAGCTCTTGACATCAAACTACCCACCATCGGACTAGTATGTTTCTGAATCGAGACAACCCTTCACAGCCCCAACACCGCCCCCTCCTTACTACTTTCATTCACACCAGCCTTGCCCTCTTTCCCACGCTCCCTGTTCATCCCCCTCACTCCTCGGTTGAACCACCTCCTTTCTCTTATCCACTATTCTTTTTTTTAACGACATCTCTGAAACTATTTCACCCTCTCGCACTGTTATTTCTCCAACTCCCTCAGCACCACTCCTTCTACTAGAGAAGAGCCATGCAACCCTAACCCTTCCCTATTTGCCTCCATCTCCTTCACTCCCTCCCCTTCCCGAACCCTTTTGCCCTCTTTCTCCATCTCAGCCCCGCATTCTCCTTATGTCCTATCCGCACTGAGTTCCCCTCCATTCCTTTACCCATTGCCGAAGCCAACGATGCTTCTCTCCCCATTCCACGAGCACACTGCAACTCGCTATTTGCATACATAGAGTCATCATATCGTCTTTCCCCTCCAATAATGCTTCGGCCTCTATTCAATGGGCATTCACAATGACGGTGCCCTATCAATCCACAAACAAAACAAAAATGGGGCAATTTTTCATACTGTAAAAGTACAACAATTTCATTCTCTAGTTCCTCAATGAACAATTTTACTCCTTTCTGCAATAGTTTCCCCACATCTAGCTGCATCCGAGCTTTTGGAATATGTCCCTCCAAATCCACGACTTGGGCTCAACATGTCAATTGGGAGTCTTTTAAGCCATCCCTCATCATCAATATAAGACAGTCGGGCGAATTTCTTCACGGCTTCGTAACTCAACCTTTTCATCCATTTGACTCGTTTTGACACATTGGAACCCTTTCCACGGCATTGACTCTCGGCAAAGGTTATCTTATCCACGTCTCTATCCCAAAA
>CAVNYN010243719.1:0-98337 GCA_963692815.1 Nyctanthes arbor-tristis | reverse complement strand
GCTCTTCCGATCTTATGAAGGACTCACCACCTTTCTTCTTGAACAAAGCTATAATGAAGAGGTACTGACAAAACCTTATTCATCAAGACATTAAAGAAAGGGATCATTTTTGCTCAAATATATATGGATGAAATTGTATTTAGATCTACATCAGAAGCCAAGACAAAGGAGTTTGTCAAAATAATGTAAACAAAATTTGAGATGAGTATGGTAGGTGAACTCACATTCTTTTTGGGATTATAGGTTAAGCAGGACTCATCTGGCATATTTATCTCTCAAACAAAGTATGCTAGAAATCTGGTAAAGAAGTTTGGCTTGGAAGATTCTAAACCGATGAGAACTCCAATGGCTACTAATCTGAAATTTTCAAAAGATGATCAAGCTAAGGCAATTGATCCCACTCTTTATTGTAGCATGATTAGAAGTTTACTCTATCTGACAGTAAGCAGGCTAGACATATCCTTCAGCGTAGGTATGTATGCTAGATATCAGTCGAAGCCGAGAGAGATGCATTTGGCAACGGTCAAAAGGATTATCAGATATGTCAGTGGAACAACAGAGTATGGCATATGGTTTTCTAAGGATACCAATGCTAATCTTGCGGGATACTCAGATGCATATCGGGCTGGGAATGTTGATGACAGAAAGAGTACTTCAGGAGGATGTTTCTATATGGGGAACAACCTAGTTGCCTGGATGAGCAAAAAGAAAAATTCCATCTTTCTTTCCATAGTAGAGGCAGAGTACATATCTACATGGAGTTGTTGCACACCACTTCTTTGGATGAAACAGATGTTGGAGGACTATGAATTTCCCAAGATCAGGCCACTGTTTTCTGTGATAACACAAATGCTATAAACATTCCAAAAATCTAGTTCAACACTCTAGAACTAAGCACATTGATATAAGATATCATTTTATTAGTGAGTTGGTTGAACATAAAGTAATTACCAGAGTATGTTCAGACAGAATATTAGCTTGCAGATTTGTTTACTAAAGCATTGGATGCATCTAGGTTTGAAGGCCTAAGAAAACAGATTGGCATTTGTATACAGCCTAAATAGGCTCAACATCATGAAAAAGAAAAATTGCATTGCATGTACATATTAAAAAAAAAAACAGAAAGTTTTTACTATTTGCACTTTTCATTTAGTTGTGTGATCTGTGTGTCATTCGTGATCATATTAATCAAATCACTTTGTATATGTGCAGGATATCACTGAGATACCCAAAGGAGGACGCATCTTGAAAAGATCAGTCAAAACTTGTTCTCCTAATTCCATAAAGATAAAGTGTATAAAAAGGATGGGATACATCCTGTCTGCTTTGCACCATAAGAGGTATTCTTATTGAGAGTCACAAATTTGATGTGGACCTATGGTCAGTATCTACACTGGTCGGCACTATATATGACTAATAATGTCTAAGGGGTAGAGTTAGTAAGAGAAAAAGCTACCAGTCAACCAAGTCTTTGAGTGCGTACAACTACCTTTACCCTTAGAAGACAATGCTCAAAATTATAGAAAAAGTCGAGCAAGCCGAGGACCTAAAAGTTGTATTTTTTTATAAGAGTTTTTTAGATGATGGTCGGTCTTCTAGTGCATCACTCATAAGTTTCAATAAGTCAGATCCTCACAGGGTGCAAAGTGGAGTCAAGATTGACCATGAAAAGATAAATTCAAAAGAAATTCCACTCATAAATATATTCCTTCCGTTGAAAACAGTTTAGCTGACTGAATACTTCATGGTGTGAACTTCACAGGTATTTTGGAAAATATTCAGTACTAGTAATTAAGTTAATGTTGGTTTATTACCTTTGCATATGTTTGCGTGTGTGCATTAGCCCAAATGCATCTCATAGTTTAGTCAACAAATCAAGCAGGACGCATCTAGCTGAGCTTATACTTTGTGGTGATTACAGGTAAAACCGATCTTAAAATTTCTAACGGGCAAATTTTTAAAGCCAACGTTCTGAAACTGTTCGGTTTCCCTCTTATTTGACAAACTTTCTTCTTTTTCATCACAAACCCTAACTGTTTCTGAATTTCTATTCTTTCTTCTAAAAATTTCCTAAATCACTCTAAAAAGTCTCTGCAAGTTTTTTGTGTGTATTGTTTTCAAGACTTTTTCTCCGGAAAACATGGCCGGCAAAGGAAAATCTACCAGTGGTGTTCGACGCAATAGCAGAATTTCTAAGAAATCAAGAACAGACGTAGGAACTTCTCAAGCGCCTATGCAAAATCCATCTCCAAGATTTGTACAAAAACTAGAACCCATTCTCGAGGAAGAACCACCAGTCGAAAACAATCCGACACCGATCACTCAAGTTTCAATGGAAGAGTTTCCATATCATCTTGATCCGTTAACATTGATGGTACTTTATGTTCCACCAGAGAAACGCGATCAAGCAGAGCAAATTCCCAATCCATCGGCAGACCCTTTTCAACAGCCACAGCCGCAATCGGAGATTCCCATTCCACCAAAAAACCCTATTGCAGAACTGGAAGTCCCTAATCCGGCAGTTCCCATGGATGCTCCCGTTCTAGAGGTTGAACTCCCTCACAATCAGCCTGAGGACCCTCAGCCAGAGGTTGTTCAAGAAGCAATTCAAGAGGAAAGTCCCAATATTCAACAAAGTCTGCAATCGATTGCTAGGGACGATGAAAACCATAGTGAAATTGGGGAAAATCAAACGTAGGGGGAGAAGAACCTATAAAAGGCTACGGATGATATTACCGAACCAGACAGAGAGCAAAAATCCAAACAGATTCATGAGAAGCAATCTGACAAGGATAGTGATTATCAGATGGAGAAAGAAGAAGAGAGTGCTGATGACTCGTCTGAGGAGTCAGAAAAATTCAGTAAAAAAGAGAAGAAGATAAGGGAAGACATTCACAAAAGGAAACATATTACGCCAAAGTTGCAAATACGACAACCAATCACCAAAAGATCAACAGGGATCCGTATTGGAAACCCCAGACAACCATCAATTGAGCAAGGGCTAGTTGATCTGGACTTGTCTAGCGAGAGGTCTACAGTAAGTGAAACCAACCCAGGCCAGACACATCTGATCCAGATAATTTCAAACCGACTGAAATCATAGCAGTAAGAGGTTCCTTTACTCCCTACAGTTACTGTTTTCATCATAAGAAGGTCGCTTAATTATTCAGAAATTTTGTGAATTTTCAGAAATTTACCTATAAGAGGAGGATTATGGTGTCTGATTTTGAACTGATTGGGTTAGATGATTTGGTTAGGTTTTTCAATCTGGAAAAATTATTTGACTGTAATGGGAAAATCAAGGAAACTTTGGTGAAAGAGTTCTTGTCCAACATTAAATTTGGAAGTCCTGATTGTCTGTTAGATCGGAAGAGCACACGTGAGAGAGAGGATGGTCAAATTCACTACTGAGAGTCTTAGAAAGTGGCTATGACTTAGACAGTTTGAGATTGATGAGGAAGATGATGAAAGATTCAATCTGTCTAACAATGAGATTGCTAAAGAAATTATGGGAGATACCTGGCCAGCTAGGAGATCTGAAATAGCCTCAGCCAACATGAACCAAAAGTACAAACTTCTTCATAAGTTTGTAATGACAAATTTGGACCCTCTCACACACAAAACAAAGATCAACAGACCAAGAGCCATGCTACTTTACTAGCTGGGAACTAATGAAGAAGTTAACTGGGGGAAAAAGATTTTTGATATTATCAAAGGATGCATTTCTGGTAGTGGACCTAGAAAATCCAAAACCTATAAACTACCATTTCCTTGGGTGATTTACAATTATTTGAAGGATCAGGGAGTTGAGGACAAAACGGGTGATCAGTGGTCAAGACCCTTAGACTTACTCAGAAGGAATCAGTGCTCCAAACTCATCTCACCTCCTACCAGAACACATAGTTCATATGGCACAGTAGAATTTCAAGCAGATATTCCAGCAGAGTGTTCACTCAGGCAGGACATATCCTGTATCAAGGAAGATCTGAATCAGCTCAGGGAACAAATCACTGATCTTAATACTTCTCATACTTATTTCTTAAACGTTTTGATCCTATGTGCAGTCTAATGGTGCACTATTTATTGTTGAATGGTCAAATGTTTGCATACAAGGATGAAGACATCAGTGGATTCCTCAAGATTTTTCTTTTTGTTGTGGATGAAGAAGCCGCTCAGAAGAGGCAGGCACAAAAGGAGGATGATCCAGGAAAAAAAGCCAAGGAGCATGCATCATGCCACGTAGCTCCCTAGAAGAAGAAAAAGAAGAAGACAGCTGAAGAAGGGCTTGGTCAGGACAAAGACAACAAAAAGGCCAAGAAATCCAAGAAAAATCAAGAATGATACAGTTTCCCAAGGCGGAGGAAGGAAGGACAGGAGACATTCTCAATAAATATTCATATATTTTCTTGAAACACTCCATTTGAATTTCTGTTTTAAGTTTTTATGCTTTATGTTTTTTAATTTCTATTTATATTTTATGTTTTTGTGTTGAACTCCCTATGGTAGCTACTACATCTTATTGCAGGAAGTTATCTTTTTGAGCTCTTCTATGGGTTTATTCTCATATGCTCTTCTGTAGGATTACTTTGACTTTTCTCCTTTGTCAAAAAAAGGGAGAAGATATAGTAGCTGATGCAGATGATCATGACATGTCTTGTGTTGAGAATGCTGATATGATCATGACATATTTTGATGCACTTTAAACTCTAATTTATATGTTTGATTTATTTGAGTTTGTGTTTTGTGCAGTAATGTTTTTAGGGCGAGTTTCATTACTAAGGGGGAGAGATTATTGTTTATATATTTTTAAACCCTTAGGAAACATTTTTGACACTCTGTGCTACTATGAATTTTGAAAAATTAGAAAAGCCAAAGGGGGATATTGTTGGTACGAAAAATCCTTAATCTTGGCTTTCCTAATTTTTGGTTAAGTGTCAAACGCTGTTTTAATTTGTCACGATTTTGCATAACTTGTATTCACGTGTGATTTAACTTTTAGCATGCAAATTTAATTGTGTCTTAGGCCGAAAGATAAGTTGTGGCGTGTGTACTTGTCTTATGGCGTGAGAATTCTATAAACATGCAAGTTCTTAATGTTTCCTAGTTTGAGTTGAAGTGTTATTAACTTATTTAACTAGGTCTTTTATTTATGCATGTTAAGTCCAATTAGAATTAGGTAAGTTTGAGTTTATGGTAACTAACGATTCTAACTTTCCTTAATTCTTTTTCTACTACATGTATATGGTAAGTTAGATTCTTGACTTATACAAGAATTCGAACTCTTGCCTATATATGGGTAATCTCTTTGTAGGTCGAAGTGAGTCTCCAACGAAAGCCGAGTTTGAACCAAGAAATTAATCTGTGCATTATTCTAAAGTGCTCGATCGCAAAAGAGGAGAAATAAACACTGTCGTTTTACCGTGAGACTTTGTCTTGCAAACTGAACTTCAAGTTCAAACCGTCTTTGTATTTGGCAACCCTTCAATTACGTGGTAGGTGACCACGTTGGTGCGAGGGACATATCCATAGGAGGTTCAAGTAGTTTAGGAGCTCAAGTCATCCCAAGATGAGTTCGGGAGATCTCTGGCAGCTTGATGGACATTCTGTGAGGCGCACGAGAGAAAGAAGAATAGTGGGAGCTGTCTGATATCAAAAGGCATAAAGAAGGAGTCTTTTATAAGTTTTCCTTCTGAATGTTTTGTGTCTACTGTGTTAGCACTTAATTATCTTTCTCTATAGTAAACTCACCTCGTGATTAGTAGTTTGTTTGTCCCATGGCAAGGGTGCCTGCAGTTTTTCCCAGTTGGGTTTCTGCGTCATCAGTCTGTTGTTTTTATTTTCCGCATTCATACCTGGGCTAGACACATCTAGGTCGCGTTACACTTTACACTAGTAAACGTTGCTAGGCAGGATACATCCTGACTAGAGTCTAGATAACCACGAATTTACAATTTGGTTTGGTTTGGTTGTAGTTTTAAGAAAACCAAATCAAATCGAAAATAGATGGTTTTTTGAGATGGTTATTTTGTAATATTAAAACCAAAACCATTCGGTCTTGGTTTGGTTTGGTTTGGTATAGTCATGGTTATATAAATATAACCCAATATGGTTCAATTAGTTTACCGACTAAAGGAAAAAAGAGAAAAGTGTGTATGCACTTTCTAGGGGCAACAAATATACTCTGGGGTTTGAGTTACATAGTTTTAATAAAAATCGAGATTGTTTGATGACTTAATTATTTTATCTTTGAGAATTTAAATTAAGAATTAAGTTAATAAATTCGAAATCAAATACTTGGTTATGGTTTGGTTATTGGTTTTAAAGCTAAAACTAATATCCAAATCATAACCAAATGGTTATTGTTTTTAATAACCATAACTGTTTGAAATTTTAGAAAAATTGAACCAAATTGGATCAAACCGCTCGATTTTGATTTGCGTAAGTTGATTATGGTTATTTTGCCCAATCCTAATTGTAATTACATCATAATATATGTATTAAATATGTCCTACCATAAAAAATGGACATATTAAAATGTTCTGGGTCGCACAAAAATGCATGTTCTGATTTTGGACGGCCAACCGAAGCGACACATTTGGCTTTAACATATTTGTCTAATTGATAGATTTTTGCCTTAGATTTTAATAAAATACGTAGCATAGAAAACTCCAAGGGGAGCGTATATATGAAAACTAATACATACGTTTACCTAAAATATATATATATATATATATATCTTGTGATTGCCATGCATAAAACTATTACATTTTCTAAACAAATGGATATTCCTAAAACCGAGCTGAGGAAACATTTTGATTACGACGCTCTTCCGATCTACATTTTCCAAAATTCAAAGCCTCAACCAATTTTTCTAGAGAAACGACATCGATACACTTACAGAGCCCACATATTTCTCATGTTTTTATAACTACGTGGGCTCTGTAAACGAACTGGCGTTGTTTCTGTAGTGAAATCGCTCAACAAACGCAGAAAGATATATATATATATATAGAGAGAGAGAGAGAACACTCAACAAAGTAGATGCTTTGCATGACAAGATAGGCTGTTGAATAGAATATAATTAGTTCAAATTAGGAAGAGAGTGATGCTGAGAATTTGGTCCGCCAGGCACGACTTGGTCGGGTGCATTGAGCGATCTCCGTTTATGGTACTCGAATTCAGCCGGAGTGAAACCTACTTTACTCAGAAATAGTTTGATACTCATACTACTCTTCTGTTGTACTTGTGAAGAAGGAATCTCGTGTAGAACACGTGCCTCGGACTGCAAGATTAAGGAAACCGAAAAGAAGACGATGAAGAACAAAGGTATCAATCTTACCACCCATGTAGAATAAGCCATATTTAAAGCTGTACGTAGTTTTTTAGAAAAACCCTAATAGGTTGATGAGCAATGAGATCGGATTAGTTGATTAGTGCTTGCATGGTAATCAACCTTATTTCCTACTATTTATATAGAGGAAAAAGAGACAGACTTTAGTGGAGAGAAAGTGAGCTGATTTGTTTATTTCAGACAATATTCTAATTAACTAAACTTGGATTTTTATCCAAATCTTTCTGTCTCATACACTCACAAAAAATTCTAGTACTCATATATTCCAACTTCATGCACCAATCAACAACTCAAATGTAGATTTAAGGGCCTTAATTTATTGCTAAAAATAGGCTCTAGATCCTACATGTGAGTTGTTTATTGAGATCCAAAGTACCATATTTAGAGTACTTTGATCTAGAATACCTGAAAACACTTAAAATCAAGATGCATAAAAGTTCTTTAAAAGTTTCATCTCCATTTTGAGTTACCTCACATGGGATGTTTGAGTTAATGGATAAACGACGCTCATGGTAATATAGAAAAAGGAAAAGAAAATGTAAGTTACTTTGCTCCTGTGATTTTTTTGCTTATTTATATATAGGTGGAGAATCTACATGTTTATCCATATATATGTACAGGTCAAGTTTTTACCTTTCCACGACAAAAGATATCATGCTAATACAACTTAATTGCCTTTAGGGATATATATAAATAGATCAATGACAGAATAACTGATAATGTACTCATATACTGGTATGCGGTGGTTCTAGCCGTAAGAGAATATAGAGAGGAAGAAGACTAGCAGAAGATGAGAATTGGAGAAGAAACTGTGAGGATGGACAGACAACCCCATATATATATTTTACATATATAACAATTTTGACCAGAGAAAACCTTGTTGTCAACAATTAGCCAATTACATAATTTACAAATAACACTTCTGTAGACGTTACGACTAGTATATTTGATGAGACGACTTTGACCTTATCAAAGTTTTCGTGAAAATGTAAAATGTAAAGTTTTACCACCTTATTACTATGGCAATGGTAATGGGGGTACGGGCCAAGGCTCCCTATATATCCCCGTCCCTGCCCTAGTTAGAAATCTCCATACATGTTCCGGGCCCATCCCCATTTATTTCAGGTCCGGGACAGGACGGGGACGGCCGGGGGTCCAGGATGCCATTACAAACCGATAACTTTTTTACAAACTCAAATGATACACAAACTACGAATTTTTACAATTCAAATATATAATTGAAAACTACA
The DNA here is from genome assembly GCA_963692815.1 of Nyctanthes arbor-tristis. NCBI lineage: Eukaryota > Viridiplantae > Streptophyta > Magnoliopsida > Lamiales > Oleaceae > Nyctanthes > Nyctanthes arbor-tristis. Next base: position 89,736 of record CAVNYN010243719.1, on the reverse strand, counting down.
ATCACATGTATATTAAAAAAAAAAAGAAAAAAGAAAAGAAAAGAAAAATAATTCAATCTACAAAATCATAATTAAATTAAAATCAGTCAAGCATCCAATCTAAAAGTCAAACTAAAATCACTCAACCTCTTAATTAAAACATTCAAACTATGCAAACATGACATTGCAACAGTTAAAAAAATCAAATGCCTCTAAAATAGGGTTGTTAGACTTGATAAAATAAAATAAAATAATTAATTTAGAATTTAAACGGGGTGGAGACAAGTTGGGGCTTGGGTTTGAGGACCGTAATCCCTGTCTCCGCTTGATCTCCAATTAAATCCCCACCCCATACTGGCCGGTTTCCCATCGGGTTCAGGCAGGGGCGGACTCAGAAATTTTTGTAGGACCGAGCTAAAAACTAAAATTGTCACTGCACGTTCTCAGGGGTTCGGGGGCAGCACCCCCGAAAATTTTTCTCATAGTGCAAATTGAAAATGTAATTTCTTGACTTTATAGCATATAAATCTTTTGAGTTAAATTCAAAAGTTGTTTTTACTATTTTTATGATAAATCTCTGATCTTTTTTCTTTCCCACCATCGTATCAGCAAAAGTTGGTAAATGATCAAATATATAATCTTCAATTAATACTTAAAATTCAAATAAAGTGCTAAAAGATTCATCAATAACTTTGAAAAATTATATGTATGACCAAAAAGTTTTTTCAAAAAACATAAACCATGTACAATGATATACACATAAAATTAATCAATAAAAAAAGAATAGGAAATAAAAATCATGAAATATAAAATAATTAATTTTTAGGAATATGCTACTAGCTAGATAGAATATAAAAAGAGTAGTGGGGAGAGAGAGAGAGAGAGAGAGAGAGAGGAGGGACGCGGATGGCTGTGAGAGAGGGAGGGGTTGATAATAAATAGAAAGAGAAAAAAAAGATGTCAATCAACTTCTTAGGTTTTGTGCCACCAAGATAAAAACCAAAATCTTGCTTTCTCTTTCCCATCTTCTTTCTTCGCCATTTTTCCAGTAGACTCATGCTTCTGAAACCCCAAAAATTAAAAAAAAAAGGCCTCCTTCTTGGATGCAGTGGAAACGTTGGACCTAGCTAAAGCTTGGTCTAGCTAACCCGTCGGTCTGCCCCTGCATACATACATACATACATACATACATACATACATATGTGTGTGTGTATATATCTCTTGAGGAGATGGTGTAGAATCTTGTCATTCTTTGTCTTGGTGGACACCATTCCTTTTCGTACGCGTGAATTTATGAAAGCTTATGTGCATCAAGATGTAAATACGTGATACATGCAAATTTCGTCACGCACTAAACGTTTAGTGTTAATATGCCACTAGACACATGGTGCATTTCAGTGACTAGTACTACACTGTTACACTATTATCAGACTAGATATCTGGTACTTAAAACCTATTGGTAATACATGACTTAAGAGCAAGATTAATGTAGTGTAAAAAAACTCAAGGGGAAAAACCCAAAGTGTAAAAATAAAGGGGGGAAAAGCTTATTCTCAAATAATGTGTATGTGAAATTTTGGGAGAAAATGTAGTTATATGAGCAAAATTTTTTATTTGGCCCCACAATTGGACATGGTTGCCATGCTTCTTCACTCGGTGCCAACCAACCAACCCCCCCCCAACACAAAAAATTCAAAAAAACAAAAAAAAAAAGGACAAAACAAAACACTATTTGCTATTGTAGGGTGAAAATGTCCAAATTTGAGTTTTTTTACCCTACATTAATTGTGTTATAATGAAATACGAATTAATAATGAGAGCACAAGAAGAGAGTAACAAAGCATTTGTTACATCATCTACATTGGTGGTGTTAAATTTAACTATCTACATACGTAATAAAGTAGAGTTTTAATAATTAATTATTAAGTGTCATGTAAGTATGTTAAATTTACCTATTAATTTTTAACACATTGGTGGTGTTAAATTAACCATTACAATCCAATTTTAAGTTAAAAATTAGTCATAACTAAATTAATTCAACTTATAACCAGTATAAAAATAAAGAAAATAAAAATAATTAGCAACAGAGATTATTAAAAAATTCTTTTAACAACTTTATTAACACTACTAATGTTGTTACATTTCTGAGTTGTTAACCAAAAATCTCATTAACAACTTAATTTAACACCACTAATGTTAATGCTTTTATCAGTTCAACAAATTCCCTGGCCTTTCAACCCTGAACAGGCATCTGTCGCAGGTGTGATCTTCCAGGTTCTGGGAGAAAGTAGCAATTAATGATGGCCTACATGAATTTGTATGCATCCTCGCATAATTTGTGATGTACCAACTCTACAGTCCTTTTTACATCAATTATAAAACAAGTTGCTAAGGAATTGACTTCCACTTTGGGGGCTGAACAATTGACTCAAATGTCTCCATATGTATTGTATTTTTATGTGTAATTATATGACAAAGAATTTTTACACATCATCTTCTCAAACAAATATCAAGTAATTAATTTGCACGTGCGACGGAGTAAATATCTATTCTTTACATCACTCATTCGTGATATATACCACCGTCATAAAAAGCATAATAATAAGTACGAAAAAAACGTCAAAGGAAGAATGCTACCTAGGTCTAGGTGCACCAAAACATGGCAATACATGATAAGGCACAGGGTATGAAGCACATGCGTCGTTCAGGTGCACTTTTCAGAACACTATATATACACCCTGAGCATGACAGGTGATGATAAGCAACTCGAAATAAATGATCTTGAAACAAACTTGTGATCTTTGACAAAGATCACAAGTTTAAAGATATTAATACATTTATAAATCTAAACAAACATTTGCAATGTAATCATGTAAAACAAACAAGTACATCATACAGCCAACCATCAGAGAGGTCCTAAAACAAAAATTGAAGACTTGAGTGAAAAATTCATCACCACACAGACTAGAGATATAAATCTAGAAAAAGAACTGTCTGATATCCAGGATCAACTCACATCCAGGAAGTTTTACGCCTGCAAATTGGAAGACTTGTCAGACAAGTTTAGGCTAATAATAAAATATAAAACATCCTTCTATCAGTATTTCTTTCCGAGAAAGCAGAAAGACGATGATGAATCAATCTAAGTCAATACTTGCCTTGTTAGCAATGTTGTTAGAGAGCCAATCCAGTCCTTCATAAAGTCCCTCCCCAGAGGTGGCACAGGTGCTCTGGATGTACCTGGGTGCAAATAAAAGTAGATCAATAAAAAATTTAGAAATGCATGAAAACAAGGGAAATAGAAGACGAAGATTGAAAATGTTTACCAGTGTCGCTGTCTGAGTGAGTGCAGCCCAAGCTTATCAGTTATTTCAGCAGCGTTCATTGCATTAGGAAGATCTTGTTTGTTGGCAAATACAAGTAGTACCGCATCTCTCAGCTCATCCTGAAGCAAATGGCCAATAAGTTACTGCCAACAGATAACATCCCTACCAAGAGTACAATACCCTAGTTCTAGTGGCTGACGCAAAATAGCACTAGCAAAACTGACCAGGTTCTTCTTATGAGAACCTTGACAAAGTTTCTGTTGTTAGAATATGTTCCCTTATTTCCCGTTAGGACAAAATTCATCATTACTTGGGCAAAGAAACTTCTAATGCTTGTAGAAAGACAGAATTTGATCCTAACATATTTGCAAGGAATTGTCTTGCTAGTATCAAACAGCTCGTCTGTACTGTTTCTTTTGGTCAAGAAGAGATTTCAGGTGACAGCATCTGAATGATTTATTACAGGTTGAGATACGTGGGTGGAAGCATTTTTAGCTACCTTTAGACCTCAACTCTCTTCAAGCATAACTTACAACCTTGCAAACAATATCTTCCCCAGTATGATTATGATGAAAAAATACCTTTGACTTCTCCAGAAAATTAGATTTATTGTTCAATTTTGTCTCACATCATAAGCTTATAGCATGATATGATGGCGCTCCTCTAAATTGACTAATAATTATTTGGAAGACAGTTTCTAGAATAGTTTCTTGCTCGATGTGTGAGTCTGAATTCTTAAACAGGGACTTCTTAGCTAGTCCCCTTGTTTTACAAAGACCTTCAGTTTGTACTGAAGGTCTGTCGTATCCACTCACACCTATCCTACCGCTGAGATATATTCTCTCTTTTCCAATCATTTACTAGAGGAAATGAAAATTATAGATCGCAGTGATACGCTTCAGAAGATACTTGATTAACCAACTGGAAAAATAAGATACTTGAAACAAATAATTTATCCTCTAGCTCATAAAAGCACATCTTTTGCTTTCATTTTTAGCCCCTTCACAGTTTTTGTTTTACAATGAAACTGAGTGGAAATCAGCAGTTCATAAGTGGTAGGAAAACTAAAAAAGGACGTCCACCAATGTTCTCCACTCCTATTTTCTTAACAAGAAACTTTGAGAATTAGATTCACCCGAGTAGCTTTAAGATATTCTTCACAACTTAAACGTTAGAAGAAAAAAGCAGGATTACCTCATTCAGCATCCTATGCAATTCATCTCTTGCCTCCACCACACGGTCTCTGTCATTGCTATCCACCACAAATATCAGACCCTGTGTGTTCTGGAAGTAGTGCCTCCATAATGGACGGATCTGTGGAAGGTAGTCAATAACTTAAGTAATCACCGCATGCAGAGAATTCAATGATGGAACATCTATCTTTCAAATATGATATGAACAATGAGAAACACTGAGAGAGTGGAAATTTTCATCTCATTAAGTATAATTGATGAAACATCATTTATATAGATGTAAAATAATCGGCATAGATCAATCATGTGACAGTAAGAACAAACTTTCCACCTTGTCTTGACCACCAACGTCCCAAACAGTGAAACTGATGTTCTTGTACTCAACAGTTTCCACATTGAAACCTGCAGAACGGGACAGAAAGTAAGAGTGTGGAAGCAGCACTCAACTTGAATGAATAGAAACAAAAATGGATCAAGTTCTCTCAAGCTGAGTACGGGAAATATAAAGCTAAGATCGGAGTACTGATTGGGAGCATATTATAGTCGGTTTACAGATAGAAACAAGAGATGGAAAAGTGGGTAGCACTCTTGGTCACACAAAAGGTGCATAAAAAAAGTAGGTTTCACCGCTGAAGCTTATAATTTCAATGTGTGCCAGACAAGCTAAGTTTGGAGAAATAGGAGACCATACCAATTGTGGGAATGGTAGTGACAATCTCTCCCAACTTCAGTTTGTACAAGATGGTGGTTTTTCCAGCTGCATCGAGACCAACCATCAGAATTCTCATCTCCTTCTTCGCAAAAAGCCGGCTAAAGAGCTTTGTGAATGTCAATCCCATTTCCGTGTCTTATTTTTTATCCCTCTAAACAGTCAAGGTCTGAAGCAAAATTAAATAGTCCATGCAGGGGTACAATTCATTAAGGCAAATACAACAACGGTCAATCATACACAGCCAACATGGCTAAAGTTCTGTCTCAAATTATATTCCACTTTCCTTAGTTAATTTCCTAGTTATCTTATAACTCCTATTTAGCATGCAATGTTATTAGCAAACAAGAAGAATTGAAGTCAAACGGTAAAGGTAAATAAAACAAAGAGCATATAAGCAAAATTATTCTTAAATGTTACTTTTTCCAACAACATTAATTGAACTTTCTTAAACATTGCGTAAATAATAAGAGGACAATCTACACGACAAAGGGAATATAGTTTTAGATAAAAAAAAAAAAAAAAATAGGCGTCAAGCAATTTCTCATAAAAAGACACACTCCTCTAGTTGCACTGATGTCAAACACAACCCATTGTGTGTGGCGCTCAATTTCTACTCTCCCAGATGCCGACTTCTGTGGCAAAAGCAAGAGTTTCTATATACATATATTTTTTTCTTTATCATCAAAACACTATCTTTTTATACTCCATGATTCTGATCTGATCTCTCAGTACTATCCATCCATTGAAATTTAGAACATACACAATTCACAAGTTATCTTAGAATATATACCATACATCTGAAATTCACAACTTATTAGATCAAAAGGAAGCTACTATAACAACATTTTACCAGATCAAATGGATCCCAGAGGAAATTTCCTTAATCAACTTAAAATACCTAGCATAAATGCCTGGGAAATCTCCTTGGTGAAAACAAGGCGTGAATTGAATTTATATCCACAAAAAAAAAAAAAAATTGGTTTCGAATCAGCAGGTACATAAAAACGAAGAATTCCACAGATCGGAAAAGATTCGATGCTGATCCAGAGATCAGATTGTTAAAAAAAGACTAAAAAGAAGAAAAGGAGGTAACAACACTCAACAACTCATCCTTGGCTCCCCAAAATTTAACTAATAATGAAAAGCTGCTTTATTAAAAGCTACACAAACACATCCATTGCGAAAAACAAACAGAAAAAATTTTATAATATGCTACAAAAAATCTATATGCATATACATATATCACCAAAACAAAAACTAGAATCAAATCGAAAATCAAATAACGGTTCCAATCGTTTACCTGAGAAATACAGTTCGGACGCGACGATAGAGAGGAAATATGCAGCTGCCTGTTATTAACGCCAGAGATTAACCAGTTGTCATTTATATATTACAGAATTAGATCCTTGATTACTTTTAATTTTATTGTATTTTATTTGAAGTTTCAACTTCAAAATCGTTTCGGCCCCTCGACTTCAATTTTTCTGACATCATTTGTCCTCTATTTTTCCAAAACTTCTTTCCTAACAATTGTGATCAAATCTAACGGCTAATTATAACTACACCACTTATTTTACTAAACATACTACATTTTTAATAATGTAATCATGCCTAATATTTATTTTTTATAGTATTTAAGCCCCTAAAAATTTCTACTATATTTTTTTCCAAATTTTTATTTAATTATTTTCTCATATTCTTAATGATCAAATATATTTAAAAATTTTGATTTGTTATCTTAAAATCATATGAAAATATGTAGTTATGTATAATTAGATATTATATTTTGTTTATTTAAATATCTTAAGCAACTTCCACAATTATATTTTTAGAATTAAGATATCATTTGATACAAGATTTAATAATAATAATAATATGTTAAAAATGAAAATACGACAAAAATAAGTTAATAATTGAAGTGTAATGAATTAAAAATATAAAGGATGATTAGTATAACTAAAATTTGGTGCGATTAGTAAAAGATGTAGTGTCAATATAACCATCCAAATTTAATAAGTAATTCTTGCCTCTTTGAAGCTATAATTATGCTTTTAATTTTTTCTCATTTAAAAAAATAGTAATTAGAATAATGTTGTTTATTATATATGGTGAAAATCGTCCACCATGCTTGGAAACAACAATGCAAAAAGTTTAGAGGAAAAATATAATAATACTAAAAAATTCTATAGAACCTTGTATGGCCGAATAATGACCTTTTTCTTTTCTAGCTTTCTTCTTCTTATATATATTTGGCAACTTCTTTTAGCTTTTTCGTTGGAATCCAATAGTAAAACTAGGATGAGAGAAGATGATTTATGAAGGTTAATTTTTTGGGATTCTAACATAAAGACAATGATTTATTCTTTTTTACCCTTGTAGGGAAGAAAAAAAGTACTCCTTTTTGTAGGTTTGAGCCTCTTTGAAAAGTATTCGGAGATTTGAACTAGGTTGAATGAGCCAAAAGCCCTTCTAGTATTTATTTAATCAAACGTTAAACATAATTGTACCAGTAATAAAAGGTTTAAGATCAAGAAACGTGTTAACTAACATTTTTTTGCTTTCAGAAAACCTAATAACATATGCTTGTTTGTCATTTGTAGAAGATGAATTAGACAAAGCATATTCTTTTTCCAGTAAAAAATTCTCAATCTATTACCATTACAAATAATGTGATTTAGAAATAGCCACGGATGAGATTTGAGAAGAGAGTGATGATGTGTTGGATGACATGTCATATCAGTAACAACAATAGACTGATAGTGTCTGAAACGGTCCTTCTAAAAAGACAGATTTGTCTCCGGGTTCGGATACAGGTTTCTCCATGCGGCCGCATGGTTCCCTGCATGAGCCTCAAAGTGCGACCGCACAAGTATGTGTAGCCGCATAGCTGCACAGCCAAGGCAGTGCGGCAGCACTGCTCAGACACTCTCTCGTGTGGCCACACCGTGCGGCCGGGTGTGGCAGCACTTTGAGGCCCATGCGGCCACATGAACAAATTTGTCTCCAAACTCAAAGACAAATCTGTCTTCTTAGAAAATCTTGTTTTCTAGTGGTTGCAACTTGCAATTTTATAGATGATGATATGACATTTATCGAATGCGCCCTTGAATGTAATGTAAATAATTTATTGTAGCAACTACCTACATATAATTTGTTTAATACTCTCTCTGTCCCATAAAAATAAGCCTAGTTGTCATTTTTATTTGTCTCATATTATAGTCTATTTAGATAAACGAGATTTAACAATTAATTCCTTTTTCAAATATACCCTTAATCAAACAATTAATAAATTTTTAATGCATTAATCGAACTAATCTTGAATAAGGGTACATTAGACTATTTAATGTGAATTTTGTATTTTCAACCACATTAAATCACTTTTTTTAATCCCTGCGTAAGAAGCAACCGGGCTTATTTTTATGAGATAGAGGGAACATTACGTAAATTTTCCCTTTTCAATTAGTAATGACAGTTTCTTGGATCTCACTCTTTTACGTGACCTAACAAAACAGACGTTTACGAGCAAAATGTCAACTACATTGAACCACATCAACATCTAAAAAACATAAGGAAACCAATTGTCAATTAGGACGTACAATGCAATATTTGTCGAAATAATTCGATTTTTTTGATCTATTTTACAACTACAAGCTTTAGATCAAACTTATGGCCGGTATACACATAATAACGCTATATGAAAGCCCCGGGCCTATACAGTAAACATCCAAGAACAAAAGACTGTACACTGGAAGTTTTAGAATGAAGAAAGACCGAAGCTTTTCAAATACTGAAGTCAGAGAATTATTTGTGACATGTAGTTAGACATCCTTTCTAACAAGAATGGGAATCATCCCCGATCAGTGAAACCGAATCATCCAGGATAGGATGTCGGAAAGTGGAATATACCTGAAACCTTTATTCTGAGATAATTTTATCTGCTTTCTGCACGAGGGCATATATTCAGCTGGCCTGTATTGCACTTCAAAGAATGATTCGAGGCTTCTTACCGCCAATACTGAGCCCACCGATGAATGGTTTCCACCATTTGTGGGAATAATGCGCTGACACTCTCGTTGATAAGATCCTGGAAAAAATGTATTGACTCCTCGTCGTCCAAGTCTAATCGGAATTTTTCTTGAAGCTATAGAAAGGAAGTTGGATCAGGAAATAAGTAAATTACAGATTGAAACGGAATAGATAAGCAGTACAACTAGAAATAACCTTAAGAATGCCTTTTTCAGGATCGGAAGCTATGTCAGGAATGTTGGAGCCCGCCATCAAATGAAACAGATTTAATACTAGGTTGCTTGATTTCCTGAGGATGTTGTATGCTTCACAACAGTAGGATTTGAAACGGGTATAATATTGACTGCAAGGTGGAAGAAAAGGTAAATGTGAAATGTACATTCCACTTAGTTTCATTTCTAACTGATTGCTTTCTTTTTCCCTTACTTAGTTTCATTTCTAACTGATAGCTTTCTTTTTCCCTTACCCCTTTTCCCCCCTATTTGGCTCATATGTGAGGCACATCAAGAGCTCACGCAACACTATAGGTGTAATTGCATGACACGTACCTTTCTGCTCCACCCATGGCTTCAACCATTTCTTTGCAAAGTTTCATAGGTGGTGGGAAGGGTTTTGGATCTCGACCAAGAATAAAACCAAAATCAACATGGAAAAGACGGCCATCATCCTGGAGAAGCAAATTATCAAGGTGCCTAGAAAGCAAGAAGACGAATAACATAAGAGCTCACCTTTTGAATATATGATAAAAATCCACATGATGCACTTCAGCAGGGATGTTAATTTCAGGTTTAGTAAGCATTGATAGAACTAAATACAAAAGCTTATTGCATATGAATGACAAACATTGTCTGCAAATTCCAAGGGAGAAGAAAATAGAAAAGAAAAGAATATTGATGCTATTAAAGTAAATAAAGCAAAGCAAACAAAGTATAAAATCAACAGCAAAATCATTTCCATGCAGAACCGCGTGCGGGGAATCACCTGTCACCAATTCCCAGTATATATGTGATAACTGAGTAGCCTGCACAACTTTTAGTAAATGTTTCAAGACAGGTGGCAGTAATCCCAAATGGTCCATCTTCATCCGGGTGAAATTTCTGCAGGTAGCTTGTAATACTACGATGTTCTGATAGAATCTGAAAGGGAGAAAGGACATTTTGGTAACAAAATGAAGAAATTGCGGAATGGAGCATAAAACCCGTTACATTCACATACTTTAAAGCACACTTGGTATAAGTAATGAACAAAAGTAAAATAGAGGTGATAATTACATCTACTGTAACTAGAGTAACTTGACAGGAATCAAATTACCTGAGCTAAAGATTTGGATGGTATGAATTCCAGCATGCCTTCATCATGCCCCGTGGCTAACACTCTGTACGGAGTTAAATGCAGGTCGAGATTCTCCAACTTAAGCAATCGATCCATTAGAGACACCATTTGAATAACCTGATATTATCTCAGTATTATATCAAATACATAAAAGAATGATTCATAGAATCAGGAGATCAATAAATATTTGGGATCTACCAATTGGTCTTGACGAAGATCATCTCCCTTCTTAAATATGACCTTGCAACTTCCACCATTTGCTGTTCGGAAGGCCAGACGCAAGGGATGCAATGCACTTTTAAAAATTGAAGACTCTGATGGTATGATTCCAGTTATAAGGACCTTAGGTGCCAGTGGTGATCGAATTGGCTGAAAAAATATAGATTAACTTAATTAGATTTCTAAAAAGAAGAGGTTGATAGTAACGATTTTTTGTTATCATAAAAGTAAAATGCAGGCTAGCATGTGAGACTCATTTTGTTTTCAGATAATTGTGCGCATATTGAACTAGCTACTAAAGGTAATCTTCCAGTTACCTCGTCAAAGTAGGTAAGCTCACTAAGAAGCCCCGAAAGAAGATGCCTAAGCTTTTCGATCTTCTTTTGAGTCCCACCTCTCACATTTCTCACATCTCTCATTATAGAACACAATTGTGCAGTCAATTCTGTTTGTCTCTCCAAACTCTGCCATAACTTAAAACCATCTTCATCCCCGTTAGTACCAGGACCCAGCTGTCAATATCCAATTCCAGTAAGTGTATTTCATTGAAGTTACGAAAAGTGGAAGATGAAAAGAAGACATCATATGAATTGGTAAAGTCACAAATTTTCCTTACAGGAACAGCAGTAACCATCAAGTGATCTACAGAAAACAGAAAATTCATTATGCAAATCTCTCTCTCAATTTGACCACTCCATAATACCCAATATGTTTCACCGGGAAAATGATATACTATTTCCCTTATCTTTTGTTGGAAGAAAACCCTTGAGTTACACTAGCAAAGAAATGGGCACCATTTAGATCTGCATTATCGATGTAGACACATTTAAAGGGTATCACTATATCCCAAAAATCCAGTCTTTTCCAATATCGTGCAGCCAAACTTGCAATATAATTATCAAAGAACCATGTTGATAGAAATGTGCATAAAATCGAATGATAGGCACTCAGCACTCTTTGCTTTATAATAAACTCTACTTAAAGAGCTGAGCCAAAATATAAGCAGAAAATGCATAGAGTCTTTGCTTCATTCCTTAATGCCGTTCAGACTTATCACATAAGCATGTTAATGCATAACAGCATAAGTAGTAAATAAGTAGGAATAATCCCTTACCTTCAGCATACTCTCTTGAAGAATCTCATAGGTAAAATAAAATCGTCTTGCATATGCATGATCATGAAGTTCCACTGTGACATACCATCGGAGAAAGCTAGCCAACTCAATATTGCGCAATGCTGCCAAATTCACAAACCATTCATATACTTATAATGAGCTAAAAAACACTACAAAGTTAGAAAAGAATTCGCTCTTTATTACAGGAATCATACAGCGTTGCACAAGGAAATGACTTAAACGGGATTTATCAGAACGTTCAAATCGAAGAGCTTGAACCAGTTGAAGTAGATAGCACTGAAGTTCTTCGTCATCAGCTCTTTCAAGAACAGTAACAGCATATGCACGGACCTGCAATGGAGGTGAAAATTCAGAGATGCTCATTTGGTTTACTAACTTAACAATACTGTCTTTGTTAAGAACATTCTTTCATGTCCAACCAATGAAGAATCCCAACCTGCGGTAATACTAAGAAGGAAGCATCTAAATTCTAAGCCCAAAGTTATTTGCTCTACTTCAGAATACAAAAAGAAAGAATTATGGAGAATTGTATAATACTTGTATGTCCCACAAAATATGTGGATAAATAATTTTTCTAACTTCTGTTTTGAAATAGAAATAGATTAACAACATGGGCTGCATCTACTTTTGCCTGCTTAAATGCTCATCTTGCAACTGTGTTACATATCCAATTTGAGCTATTTGCTTAAATAGAGAATCTATACAACTTTTATATGGTAGGTAACTAGGTAAGAGATGCACACAGTTGCCAATATGTGTCTTTAATACTAACCTCTTCACTCTCAAAAACTGGAGATAGTAGCTCTAGTGCATCACAAACATCAATAGTCTCCCACTTGCCCATCAGTTCTAATGCCTGCTTTGCTTCCTGAAAACGGAAGAAATTATTATAATTTTGATTTCTAAGGATAGTGAGAAAGAGGATGAAGTCAAGCTAACAATTAGTCTATCATTACCCTTCATACAGGGTCACGACATCCTTCCTCTTGAAAGAGGACTGGCAGAGGCTTCTTTCAAATAATAAAGAATAACAATGACACTTTTGAATATGTAGAGATAATGGAAAATCAAAAGCACGCAATATCCAAGTAGTACACCTTGGAACTTTACCTGAACGTCACTCCATTCCACACACCGCAGAAATTTTGTCAAAGCCCTCTTCTCAGACATTAATGAAAAACGAAATTTCCAGAGAAGCTGCTTCTCCTCTCCGCTTAAAGTCCGTGTTGGAGGGTATTTCAAGATCTCTTTGAATTGACCTAGTACATGAAATAGGATTTTTCATTAGCTCAAATCAAGAAGCCCAATAACATAAAGAAGTTGCAGTGCCCAATTTCATAGCCATCTTTAGGGATATTTAAGGGGAAAAAAAGGGAAAAGAAGAGGGGGAAAAAAGAATAAACAGATCTGCCCATTCCAACCTTTCAACCGGACTTTTATTTCTCTCCCTATTTATAACACTCAAGAAAGTATGGAACCGGCTTCCATGTTTATCACTACCTGGGATGCATTACTTTAATAACCCCACTTGAATTGGATACATATTAAAAAAGCACATTGTGATTTGCAGTTATATGAACTGGAAGAACTAGCAAATCAGAATCTACAGGACAAAGAAAGTATCCAGTTGGCTTATTCGAGAGCTTCACTCAAACTCATGAAGCAGACAATCAATATAAAATCTAATATACCCTCAGGATCATTCCATTTTATTGCATCTACTAGAATAAAAATCTAAACCATAGTCACGATAACTTAAGGGTGATATCAGTCCTTTTTTCCTGCAATTTCCAGTCTAATGTACTTTATGCGTTTAGATGGAACTTTTGCCTTGTAAGTCCATATGACTTTGGTCTACCTCTCCCTTTATGCTCTCGCCTTTATCCACACTGTAATCCTCAGTCTAATAACCAAGAGCTTTTTAGCTCTATATGAAACATGCCCCTTCTACAAACTTTTTTGATTTATCTTCAATTTCAACCAATGGTGTGTGCTCTAGATTCTTAATTATGCATTCTAGCTATAGCTATACACCTATAGTAAGCTTCTCATTTCTGTTTGCTCATCTTTCACACGCTTTGTCCTCTGATGATGACAAGCACATGGTGTAATAATATATATTCAGAAGTTACATTTTCAGTAGGCAAGGCAGATTCTAATCACATAGAAATATGAAAGAGTTCCCCACAACTTGCTTTATTTCAATAATAGTGTGCCCAAGCAATTCCTGCTTCCTCATCAATGATCAACTTATACTAGCACAGTGGTTATTTGGGTAACATGATCCATTGTCCGTCTACCCGTGAAGCTTGGAAACTCCTCCTAGAGCGCAACTCATATTTTATGCCTACAGTATTTCAACATTCCAATATGTGCATGACATGCCAAAGTTCCCCAGTTTTTTGTATAATTCAAACTTCTTACGAACATGGGCCCAAGTCAAGGAAGGCCAAGGCTGAAATTGGGAATCTAATATTGTGAATGTTTTTGACAACTCAAACATATTTGTTCAGAAGTCAAAAAAACTTGAGAATTGATAATACAAACTTCTTCTTGAATTTATCATATCTAATTGCAAGTATTTTGTTCCTTGGAACTAATAAAGAATAGTACAACTCTTAAGTTCTCTCTAGCTAACATCACAAATAGTAATAGGATATCTAACTGAAAGAGTTTCTCCACAACCATCGAAACTGAAGCATGAAAGAAGTATTAATTTTGATCAGAAGTATAGTGTATAAAACAAAAGTATAGCACTTACGTGTAATTATATTGAAATGACATGATCTTGTCAGCTCTATTTTACTTCTCTAAAAAGTTAAACTGGTATATCGGTGATTACTGATTAATGCATATATTGCATTCCTAGTCTCCGTTAGCATTTTTGTTCCCACTATGAGTATGATGATATTTTTGTTTTATAATTTATTCTGCCTTTTATATTCAAAAGCTGTCTTCTCAACGTTCTAACTTATCACTCCAGATCATATAAACAATAACCACGTCAGCAGCAGGTAACATGGATAAAAGACCTATCTTGAACATTGCTTGCTTTCGTGACTAAAGTAAGAGACTTCAGCCACAACCTAGAAACAAGCCTACATCTATATCCTCTAAATCTCACTTGCTTATGACCATTACCTTACATTTATACTTGATAATTTTCATCTCTCATTACATCTAGTGTGCATCTAATAAACGCTGTGTTTCCTCAGCACACATAAACTTACAACAGCATTAAAATTAAGCTTACTTCCTTTCTGTAGAGCTCGGTTTAAGATCCCTGTCAATGATACCCCGAGTTAAACTCCTAGCTAGCTTTAATTGCTTGTGCTCGGAGGGATTGATCTTTCCAACTTCAGGATCCCACACTGTGACCAGTTCATTTGTGGAAGCTATAGGAGATGGTATTAGGAAATTTGCTCCTGATTCCTACACATTGAAGTGATATTAAAGTTTTAATTCTGGGTCTATTGAATCTAGCAATTATGGGGGATCAACAACGGGAAAACAAAGCCAAAAATAAAACAAAATATAATGTTAAAATTTCAATAGAAGCAATGCAATGACTAATTTAGCAGAAGATAATGTGGATAACGCAAGAAGATGTTTTGTGGTACAAGTGAGCTGAGAACATTCAACAGAAATCAACAATAGATACATAAATCTGTGGCTTGAGCAGTTAAGCAGTTTCCAAAGAAAATTAGAATTAATATTCTCCAGTATGCTTTAATCAAATTAATCTTGCAGAAATTGAAGGAGCATCACACACACTGCAGTCGAGCTAACTTCATAATGCCTTGACTTTCTAAACTCTGTAGTATTACTCTAGTGGTGATATCATCATACACTGTAAAAATACGGTCCAATCTAATCCATATAGGAGACCCACCTTCAGGCTAACAGTACTTGCCTAACAACCATCTGCTACTGATGCTGAGCAATAATAAAAGATCCAATCTAAGGAAAATGAGGTTCTCACAACAATCGAGACTGATATCCTTTTCTGATTTAATTCAGTGCTCAAACACTAACTTATGAAAGGTTTGAGGTAATATTATTGCTGAGAACTACGCAATCTCCCTTGGAACTACAGATTTTCCAATGCGTGCAGAAGATAAAGAAATAATGCAGATATGTGAAGAAGCACCTGGAATACCACTCTATGTTCAAAACTGCAGAAATCAACAACAATATATGCATGAGAACTTCCGTTTTTAGTACTTTCGCGTTCCTTGATTTTATCCATAGCTTTGAATGCAAGACGATCCAGCCAATCAACCCTTTGAATTTGTCCCCGCTCATACTTATTTAAAAGCTTTTCCAGACGTTCCAACTCCCCACGCTCCTCCTTTGGGACCTATCACAACACCAGGATTTGAGAGGGGGGGCTATATTTTATGGCAGATATTTGCAGCTTACCAAGTGGAATTTGCGAAATCAATTTGATATCCTTCCAGTTTCATGTTCCTTATGTAGCATGCATATAGTAGGATATATAGAGTTTACATAATTCACTCGCATGGAATTACAGATAAAAAAGAAAATACCTTTCCGGGAGTGATTGTTTTAATAGAACCATCTGCTTCTTTTCCTGGCCAAAGTCTAAGCTTGTGCTTACCAGTCTTGAGCTGTTTTTTCATGTTAAACAGATGAATGGTTGCCCCACCAACCACACCCTCACTTTTACCACAGGAAACATCATAAACCTACATTCACACATCGACAGCATAAAATAGAAGTTCGTGAAGAAGAAATCAAGAAGAAATCTTTAATGAATAACTAAATAAAGTAGAATCCTTGTTCTCATAATTTCACAGGATCAGCTCAAGCAGATTATTTTAGCAGATAACCTGTCACAGTACACAAAGCGCAGAAAACTAGAGCACACAAATTTGATTATTAACTTACAGTGAGAGCAAGTTGTGAATTTGCAGTCAAATCACGGTATTTAGTACTGAATGTAATCAATTCGTTCCAACAATATGACGAACCTGAAGATTCCAGCCTGCATCACACGATTTTTGCAATAGTAATCAAAGCCCAGAAAGTAAATGGGGAAAACACGAGAATAAAAACAAAATTATAATAAAAATTTAAAACAACTGATGATACAATAAAAACCGAACCTTGTTCTCATGGGAAGACCAAAAGGTGACCCATCAATGTACAATAAGCACTCAACATACAACTCCGCTTTTCTCTCCTCCGTTGTAGAATCAACTTCATCTGAGAAATTCAAGCACAAATACATTATCTAACAATTCATCACAAATTTCCTGAAATTATACAATCATTATCATTCACGTTAAAAGAAAAGAGGGGAAAAAAAGGTAAACTGTGCCAGAAATTTAAAAAAAAATAAAGAAATAAAAATTGAACTTCTGTTCTTAATTACCTGAATTTGGCGGCTTGGGCGGAGGTAATTTTCCTTCTAATCTTTCGATTCGGAAAGTCACCGGGAGATTGATGTCACAGGATAAGAAGAATCGGAATTCGTTTCCACTCATTCTGAATTTTAAATTTAATTGAGGAGAAAAGTAAATTTGAATTTCTACATGAAATCAGATTGAATGAGCAGTGGAAATCTTTGTTGCTTAAACTCGCAACAATTGAAGTTCAATTCTCTACAAATATTCTACTGGGTTTTGTATCACTGTCAACCACCTCATTTCAATGAAATCGGAACTGCTGATTGCAAGATTAGGAGAAGCCTGGGCTGTGGCTACTGGGCTGGACGATTGGTCCGCAACAGACAAAGCCCAAAGTCCAAACCGTAATTCATTAATAAATTAATTTTGCTTTTCACTTGTGAATTAATACGCAGGAAATCCTGTATTATTTTCGTGTCTCATAAGCATGTGCTTTCGTGGATTCCATAGTTTATTTTTTGCAAATTTTTATTACTGTGCTAATGAGCTAAAGCGCTTAAAATGATTCGGGGAGAAAAAAAAAAAAAAAAAAAACCAAAACCAACTAACGCACCTAAAACTAGCCATTGTATTATTTTTCAAAATAAAATAAATGATAAATGTTTTCCTAATATGTAGTGTTCTGTTGAAGAAATAATTATCCACTCACAAAGAAACAGTTCAGGGAATGTATATAGTCCCTAAATGTTGCAACTTAAATTTCATTGTAAGCAAAATGGCAAATGGGTGGAATTTATCAATCATATTGATCTCTATAACATTCAATCAACTATGAGTAATTTATGCCGAATAACTATTCATTTATTTCAATTGGAAAGGATTTCAATTTAATAACAAAATTTGGACGCATATCAAACAATGCGCAGCCTAAACTACTTGAATGGTAGATTGTATACACTTTCTACTCAATCGCTACGCTATTGCTTATCAGTAGGAGTTTTTGCTACAATAGTTGTCTACCTCATAAGTAAATATCCATTGATATAACATGTAAGAGTGTTAAAAACAATAAAAAATATTACTAGAAAAAATATGAGAATATGAAATTGAATAATTCTATTTGACGAAAAATGTTGACAAAACATGTATAAATTAGTTTATTATCTCTACTAATGTTTTCTCTCACTTGTGTTAGCGTGCATAGATAATAAGGTAATTTTAAACCATTTCGTCGATATTTTTGGGGAAAAATACAGTACTCTAGAGTACTGATCACTCGGTACTCTTAACCAATTAGGAATTTATATGTAAGATTCATGGCCCAAATTAAATAATAAATTGGGGCCCTTGAATCCACATATAGGTCCATGATTGGTCAAGAGTATCAAGTTCAGTAGTTCATGGAGTATTGGACTTTCTTCCATAATTTTGTCCTCTGATTTGTCAAAATAGGGTGATTCAATTAAATTTATACAGAAACAAATAAGCAAGACGGTAATTGGCACAAAGGTCCCTACCTTTGGATACTTTTATGCAATTGGTGTCTACCTATGCATTTTTTTGTAGTTTCAGTTGTACTTTTATCGGTCCGGCCAATGAGCCTTATCTATCTCCTGATAAAGAGCCTTACCGCTTACATGATAGAAATCTGCTTTTATTAGATTTCCACCACGTAGGCGATCTATCTCCTTATCAGGAGCCTTATTTATCTTCTTAACAAATTTCGTACTTTCATGTTTTATTAGTACAAATCATCGTTGATACCAAATCCAAGGGCCATTTTTGTCTATTTATATATGCCATAAAGTGAAAGATCTGCAAATTAGGTTGGAAAAAATATAAGCATTATTTAAAAAATAAAAATAAACAAATATCAGAAAATAAAAAAGAAAAAAGAAAAAATAAATGGATTGGCTTACAGAAGCAACGGTTTGGTGCAAGTAGCAACTAATCAAAATACTAACGGATGGGAAAAATATATAATTTTATTTTTAAAAAACTTTTTCATTTTACATTGTTGTTCAATTAGTTATTCTAATTGAAATAACTCGTGAATGCCGAGAAGTTTTATGTTATTGACAACTAGATTCTCACATATGCGTTGCATAGAAAGATATCAAATCTAATTATATATATAACATTCGTACGAAATATTAAGTAATATATGATTAGTCACATTGAACTGTAATGTTTTGATTATCTTATAGTTAATTAGTTATTATGTACTTACTCAATATAGAATACTAGTAATGAACCTTAGTAGGGATTGTAAAAAGAAAAAAAAAACTGTCAAACCCGATACCCGTGGGTACCCGATCCTATTATGACGGGAATACCGGGCTAAAAGGGTAATTAGCTTGGGAGTGAGATTAAAAAAAATCGACCCAACTTAACAATGGGCAAGGGAAGGTTATAATAATTTTTAGTCATATCCGACATGTTTAACTGTTTCTTGACAAAAATAAAAATATTTACTAAAAATTCTAATTGTTTGAAAAGTAAAAAGATAATAAAACTTATCAAGAAAGTTTAATAATTTCAATTGCAATTTTAGTATTTTTTTTAATACTATTCATTAAACAAAAAATGAAAATAAAAATATATAAATATATATAAATTATACAATAATTGGTTAATATGAATTACCCGTACCAGCCTTCCCCGATTTGAGTGGGGATGGGAGAAAAAGATTTTGATGGGTAGGGTAACGGGTATAGTGTACCCGATGTCAACCCGACACATTGTCATCTTATACCACAATAAATTAAATATTTTTATGTTTCTTCGTAACTATGTTGTTAAAAGAATTTTATAAACTATGAAACGTTAATTAAACCATATATATTATATATAAATGAAGTGACATAATAATGACTTGATTTAAAATTAATACATCAGCTAAAAGGAAATATATATATATTAAAATATTAAAATCATATAAAATAATTAAAAATTAATACATTAGCTAAAAGGAAATAGATACATATATATATATATATTAAAATATTTTGAATTAAATAATTAAAAACAATCTAGCAAAATATCTAAGAAGATAAGATATATTCAGTATAGAAATCTGAAATTTGAGATCTCATCCATCAATTAGCAAAAGATAATAATAAATTGGAAATGATTCGCAAAACTTCTTAGAAATATTCTTAAAAATAAGAGTAGAATAAGGACTATAATCTCCAATTAATTTTAAAAAGGGAAAGACTAATCTACAAATGATATAAAAATGAAATATAAAAATGATATAAGTAATAAATAGATGTAATAAAAAAAATAACTAAATAAGTTATGAAATGAAGGGATAAGATCAAAGGATGAAATAAAAGGCCAAGACGTCTTTACTTGATTAAGCAAGTGAAATGGGTGGGAAAATAAAAATAGAAATGACATTAGTATTATGTATATATATATAGATAGATATACAGATATAGATAACTAATAATTAAAAAAAAACAAATGATTTATGAATAAAACAAAGATAATGAAAAATAAAACTAAAAACACAAAGATGTAATTCACTAGGACCAAAACAAAAATTGGATGTACGCCAAAAAAGTTGTCATTATCGTGTTGATTCCAATGAGTTATCTTGAGGATTTTCTTACAGAAGAATCCTCAGTGAATCAACTCGAACAGTGATCTCGGCCCAAAAGTTTACGCAAGGCAGCTATAGACATCATCCTTGATCCATACCCATACATGAAAACACTTTATCCACAACTAGCTCCTTCTAGGATACAAGAGAAAAACTCTTCCTTGTTGAGACATTTGAGGAAGAACACTGTGCTTGCATTCTTGATCAGTTTTGTAGGATGTACTAAAAGACTTTAACATTTTCTCCAGATTCCGTCTATTTATCCCTAAACGGCAACGGGGCAGGAGAATCATCATGGAGAAAGTACGCAGGGAGAACCTTTCTGCTGGCCTTCACAATTGAACATGTTAATAGGCTGGGGATTGAGACAGAGAAGAAGGAAGATGTCGAGTTCATCCTATAGACAAGCTAGACTGGAAGGTGCTTTTGCTAGCGACGTGGAGACTACTGTCGCTAGAGACCAATTAGGCTAATGATAGTTTATGACTTTTGTTTTTTGCCCTTTTTTCTTTACGTTCTGTTGTTTCTCTTTAGCTAGATAGTTTGAGCTTCAATGGATTGAAGCCCTCGTTGGGGCTTTATCTGGTTGAAGGCCACTTTTGTTTTAGGGCATTCTTATGTCCACGTCCCTTGATTTATCTGTGGAGAAAATTAAATAATATACACCTTTTTTAATTGGGTCTTGAATTATACCTTTAAAACTAAAACTAATTGTAGATTTACACTTTTCAATTGCAATATTATTTCAATTTTTATTTTTGTTATTATATATTTAGACAAAAAAATTATATTATCATAATTTTTAATTTAAATACTTTTTAAATTTATTAAAATTACACATTATATAATCCCACTTTTACTCAAACCTTAATTATTTACCAATTCGATTTGACATCTCAAAACCATCTGCCGGACGCCGCAGCTACTGTCGCCACAGTCGCCGCCTTCACCAATCGTCACCCGTCACAGCCTCCACTAGTCACAACCCACCGCTGCCTCCACCGTCTGCAATGATACAGCTGTTGCTGACAAATGGAGAATCAGATAGGAAGAGACTCTATGCCGCCTTTCCATGTTTGTTGCAAACAGAGCACGCAGGAGCTGCTGTTCGCGGCTACTGACAGCGGTAGCCAGCATATGTTGTCGCAATGGTTACTGCTGAGTGCCGTCGGAACAGTTTCAGCTGGCACTTATAACCTATACTTCACTTTTTTTTTTTTTTTGGAATAATTTTTCCCTCATTTTATTTTCTTGATGACAGTTCATGTTAGATTTTTTTCCTATACTATAACACCATATTTTTTAGGTGTGTTTTTGGGTTTTTTTTAATACCTTGTTAACACTATTTCATAGTTGTCTCGTGCTAACATGGATTTTTTTGCATTGTTACCATGATTTTTTTGCTTGTTGTCTCTTTTGTATTACTATGTGTTTAAATATATACATTTTTGTTACCAGGTTTTGCTTCTTATTACCATGCTATTTATTGAATTATTTACCATGTTTTTTTTTTACCATGTTTTTGCAATTGTTACCATTAACATTTATCGTGTTGTTATTTATTTTTTTTTTCCTTTTACTATTCTTTTTCTTTTTAATTTTACATTAATTTTTTGTGTTTTTGGTGATTGCTACCATTCTTTGTTCTCTTAAATTTCACATGGATTTTCATTTCTAATTTATTATGTTGTTGTTAATGTCCTTTTTTTTGGTTGAATTTTTTCTTCTTTTTTTGGGTAACTTTTTTGTTACAATTCCCCGGTTGTATTTGTTACTATTTCCGGTAACGTTTTGATTTTTGAATGGTCTCATTTCTTACTATGCTTGTGGCGGCGGTGATTGTTGGTGGTTCGAGTTAAAAGCGACGCTGGCTGTTACAGTGAACCTTTAATTTTGTAATTAATATTCTTAATTTACTCTTATTTAATGAGTGTAATAATTTAAAATTAATAGTTTTAACTAAATGTTAAATGATGGCAAATATGTAAAATAATACAATTTTAGACTTTCTAATAAAGAAATATAATTATATAATTGAGACACCCTGAAAAGGCTGTCACACCCCTACTAATATTACAATATTCTCGAGTATCTTATATTGATTAGCAAATTTCATAACGGAAGCTTCAATCACAAATAGTGGAGACGAGATGTACAAGACAAACAAATAACTTTTGACTTGATAAAACTAATTACTTAAAATAACAAGTTGATATATTTTGAAGAATACTTAAAACTTAGTTTTCAATAAAATAAAAAAGAATACAAAAAGTTATATTAATAGATATATTTCAAAGCAAACAAAATTAATTTAACCAAGACAAGTTATTAGAAAACTATTATATTAAAAAGTAAGTTTCTAGTTGATAGAAATACATTTATAAAGGTGGACATATTTATTAACACAAAAGATATTAAATTCATAATTGCTTTCGTAGTTGCTTCAAAGACAAGTTGTCACTACATGCACAACTCTACTCTCATTCGCGAGCATGTTCCAACGTCTAGTTTGCCCTGCTTTTCAAATGTCATATCTTCAATCATCTACAAAAATTATAGAAAAGAGAGAGTGAGTACGAAGTAATCAATGAGTAACAAAACCCTTTGATTCACTATTCAATTTAAATATTAGATCCAAGAAGATCATTTAATGCACAAAGCTTTTCAATGCACAAGAGGGCCCTATTATTAGTTAAACTACTACCCGTGGTATGCGCAAGATTCATATCAATTCAATCATAGACATGTTCAACTAAGTGGATCCACAATGAACCCCGTATGACCCTTACCGAAGTTTCAATTTAAGGCAAACACCACACTAATCTTCCCTATCCCGAGATCATTGAATAGGCTATAGTGTGGGAAACAATTCAAGGCAATTCAATACAAGACGGGTAGAGCAACTAGTGATTTAAATGTAATAAATCAATCTTTCTTTTCAATGCATCAAATCCATGTTTGTTTCATGGAATCCTTCAATTAAAGTCATGCTTATCGTATCAAAATATCATGAATGCAAAAACAGAATCAAAACATTAATTACTCACCTCTTTAACTTGATTTTTTCAAAGATTATTTGAGTTGTTGATAACTGTCCTCAAAACCTTCATTTTCCTTAATCAAAGTGGTATTTCAAGTTTGTTTTCTTCTCCCCTTATTAGTTTTGGACGAATTTCCCCTTTTTATACATTTAAAGCGCTTGGTACTTATCAAGAGGTGGGACAATTGGCATATATATATATATATATATTGATGTAGTGATATGGAGATGGTTAGAAAGGGGGAGAGGGTCAGTTGGGAGGTTGGCAGTTTGAGAGATCCACCTCCCTCTTCCCCTATTTATACCTGTGAAAAATATTTAGGTTTAGCTGTTTTTAATTAATCTTTGAAATCCGCCAATCGATACACGACATGTGGCGCGTTGTGGTGCCATACACTTGGCGAAAATTGCTTGAGCAGTCTTTATACTTTGGATTATCTTATGATTAGGTCATAAAGTTTTGATTCTCATTATTTGAGCCATTTCACTTTATAGGGCTTTACAATTAGGTTATCAACTTCCAAAATATTAACTAATAACCACATTCTTTACTTTGAGGCTTCCTTGAATCACAATTCTTTGAATTCTTGTGACATTTCAAATGGTTATTCGATCATTGTCAAAATAACATTTACATTATCAATAAATTGTCAATAACCACATTCAAATTCCAATTTATTTTCCAAATATCAATTATGTTCAATAATCTTGTTCCAATCCTTGACATTTATTTTCGTAGGAACCTTGCAACCTTACAATGAAGGCAATTCCATTCGATCACGTCACATTCCCACTCTTGGCATTTATTTAAGTGACAAACCTTATATCCTTTTAATTGATCCAATACAATTACATTATTACATTCTAATTCTTGACAAATTTGTAACTTCATGATTCAATGTGGTTATACGATCATATTCTACTTCTTGACATTAGATCGTGTAACCTTCAAGTAATTCCCAATCGTTGTCAAAATATCATCCTTAGTTAAATTTTCGCGAGATGTTACAAAGGCAATATAGACTATATAATTGGAACGAAAAAAGTAGTTTTTCTTTTTTTGGTTGAAAGTACACGATTACAAATCTGTATACTATAGATATCAAAAATACAAATCTATAGGGGAAAATTAATAATCATATCATATATAATATATAATACAATAGTTTTCAATTAGATTTAGATTCTCAATCGCAATTTTCCCTCCATAATGTTACTGACATTATCATGATGTTGCACAATTTTTCAAAATTCATTCCATAATTCCTCCACTTCTAAAATCATAAAATTTTATCTTTATATAATTTTCAAACTTTCCTTTCTTATAATCCTTGAATATATGGAAACCAAATCCCAAAAAATATCTTTTTTCTATTATTACAATATATATTATTATTTATTATTTTTAGCCTCGTAAATCGTATGAAAATTATAAAGTTAAATTAAATTTTCTTAAAATCTTGACAGTTTATGTAACACTTTTATACATTATACGAGCATAGTGATTATATATCTTTGTATCGTGATGCGATGTTAGAGGGCACGGGACATCCCTTTTAAGTATTATTATTTACTGTTGTTCCAACTGGATAAATTTTTTGAACTATTGTCTATAAAAATTTTACGTTGCTACTTGCCATGCATAAAACTCTAGATCTTTAAATAAAAAACAACTATTTTTTTTATTAGAGAAATTATAAATCAGACACTATTGATCTCTATGATCGAGTTTCTTAATGAAAATTTTTCGAATACAGAACAATTTGGAGTTAGTGTAATTTTATTAATATACAAGTTTTGTCAATGCAAAGTTAACTCACTAACTTAGATAATAATACAAAAAAAGAAACTCTTTCATTAAAACGAAATTTAAAAAAAAAATGAAAAACTTATAAGCCTCATTTTCGAGTTTTAAAAATTAAACTTTTCTTATTTGGATATTCATCATGAGTTTTCAATAATTTATATTAGTTTACTAGTTTTTTATATTCCTTTTTTTATTTTAGTTCGCTCATTTCTTTCTTTTTTTGTCAACATTTATAAATAATTATGAGTTTTTATAATTTTTTATTATCTGCTACCGATATAAATTTGACGGCAAGTAACTATTCAATTTCAAAATTTTCTTTTTAGAGTTCTAGTATTACCTCTATTTATTTCTTTATTTATTTATTTATTATTGATTTTTGATTGATTTTCAAAATTTTCTTTTTAGAGTTCTTGATAATATGGAAATCAAAATTTATCTCAAAATAGCTTATATTATAATTGGAAACTTAGATCATAATAACTTAGAGCAAATTAACTAATTTATTTTATTTTTTTGTGTAATAAAATTCATTTATCTGAATCGCACCAACAACTAAAGACACAGATAATATAATTATATCATAATAATATATGACTAAATTTTATTTTCTTGAAATCTATGATCTAATTTGAAAATCTTTATGACTATTTTTTAATCTTTGTTTCTATATCATTATGTTGCAACGATTATGTTGTATAGGATATTTTCTTAGTATTTTTTCTCTATAGATGCCAAGTTTTCAAAATATCAACTGAATTCATGTTCTTATTTCATTTGATTTAACTATTATATTGTGACTATTTATTGTTTTTTGCAATTTATGTAATGAATTTTTTTACATGAAATATTGAGAATTTAATCTCGTCGTGTAACATACTGTTTGAATACTAATTTACTGATATTTTAATTTGACGAAAATAATAATGAATTTTAGAGAAAATTTTGTGAATAAAGATATGAAATCCACAAGAAGAAATGAAACTGTACAAAATAATTACTCCCTTCATTTTGATTATCTGATCTTATCAAAAGGAACTTTTTTAGAATGTCACACATATATTGTCTCCATTTATATTAAAAGTCTAAAATCTCTTACATTGCTTTAAAAATATGTCCTTATTTAATATTTTAATTATAAATATCAATTTTTAATTTTGCTCATAAAAAGGGTACGTCGGGAGGGTATTTTCTCACGAGTATGAAAATTTTTATCTGAACAAGTATCTAATGAATATGGGTATGTACGTGCCTGATTCGTATTATTAGACTGTTAACTACTAATATGAAATAATTAGATGGTTTGAAAGTGAAGTAGAGTAAATTATTAATCGAGTATATAAGAGAGTAACTATTAATATAGTATCAAAATTATATATTTATTGTTTTTTATGCAAATCTAATAACACGACCTTATCTAATATTTTATAGGACGGGTCAAGATAGGTTGGGTCATGAGGCGGCATGGAACGCCATCATGACTCACGAAAAGACTCATGAATTTTTCTCTCTTTCAATTAATGCTATGTGCAACGCATTTTTAATTGATGAACGTAGAATAAATCAAAACATTTATTTAGAATTTTAAAGTTCTCAATATTAACTAACATAATATCATGATTCTTTCAATTCGATAGAAAAATCCTTTTAAAAATAATATAATAACAAATAAAAATAAATTGTCACAATTTTATAGGTCGATCGGTCAAATTGCTGTATTTAATCTTTTCTACACATTTTTAAAACTAAATTTATTAAAAAAAGAAAGAAAATACTTGCTGGGTCACATGTCAATGGGGCGTGTCCAATCTGACCCGCACCCACCCTGGACTTACTGTGGATAGGCAATATTGCCTCATACCTGTTATTTTACTCTGATTAGACGTGACGAATCAATCATATTAGGGGCAGTTCCCCACAAGTTTATGGGTTGATTTTTCAAATTATCATCCATAATTACTTGACTGCTAATTATTATAATTTTATAGATGTTGGACATGTGAATTTACACGACGTGTTTGGAGGAGACCAGAATTTTGAACTCAAATATTTTACTATAAAGATCCCATAGTGAATTGTAATTCTCATACCAATTTGTAATTTTATACAATACAACTGATATATTGTTCTTTATTTATGACATGATGTCAATACTCATATGTTAATTTTGATATAAACGTACATTTTAACTCTACTCGTGTAACGTACAGGTAAAAAAATCTAATAAAAACTCCTATATAGGAGAGAAAATAAATTGTAGAAAATAATTATTAATTATTGCTAAGAAAATGGCTAACGTTACTGAGGTACAAAAAGTTAGACACCAAACTTTTTTTATGTTAAAATAAAGGGTTAATTTCACAAATTATCCCTAACCTTTAAGTTAAGAATTTACTGGGTCTTCAACATTTTTTTCGACCTCCTGAATCGTCAACTTTTCATAAATTCGCAAGATATGTCATTTTTTACAGATTCCGTCAATATTGTCATTAGCTTTTCAATAAAATTAACGTTATACCCCGTAGTTTTTTAATTTTAAAAACAAAAAGTTAAAAATAATAAAAATAATAAAAAATTAAAAAAAACCCACTCACCCCCGACGCCACCCACCTTACCATTTCCAGCAATAAATAGTGAATTCACCCCCTATTTGTACTGCTAAAAAACGACAGCTTTTGCGGCCATTTCCACATCATCATTTTTCTGCCGAAAAAGGCAGTATTTTGTTGCCATTTCCCGCAACACGAATTGGAGGGTGAATCCTCTCATTTTATTGCTGGAAATACTGCCATTAAATTTTTTTATTATTTTTAAATATTTTATTTTTAAAATTAAAAAATTAAGGGGTATAACGGTAATTTTAATGAAAAGTTAACGGTGATATTGACAGAATTTATTAAAAAAAAACCTATCGTTAGGGATGTAAATGAGCCGAGCTAGCTCATAAGCTTAAAATCTCGGCTTGATTTCAGCTCAAAAAAAGCCTCAGGTCGCCAAAAAATAAAAAAATTAAACTCTGCTCGAGCTTTTTCCGACCCGAGTTTGGCTTAACTCATTACCTTTTTGTTAAAAAAATTAAAAAATATAACATAAAAAGTCATTTTTCCTCAAAGTTTAGATTAAGCCCATAAATACAAGTCGGCCTATACGAGCCAAATGAGCTCAGCGGGCGAGCTCGGTTTGAGCCTTGCCTCAATTTTAAGGCTAGGCGTGAGGTTTGACCCGTTTAATATGGGCCAAGTGTCAAGATCGGCTTGGGCTAACCCACTGGCAGCTAGTTATGCATCCCTATATATATATCATGCGAATTAATGAAAGGATAGAAATTCAGCCGATTTTTAAATCAAAAATTAGGGACAATATGTCAAATTAACCCTAAAATAAACCACTAATCTCACACTCAGAAAGTGGGTATTGTGCTGTGGAACATTTGGCGCCAGAGGAACATAAAATTGTGGAAGAGGAAACTGGCACAACCTGGGGATATAGTTGGCAACAGTTTGAATATGCTTTCGGAGTGTCGTTTGGCCAGGGAATTGGTGGTGTAGAGGGGTAGGTATGTGGATTCAGTGGCTAGTGCGCACGTTTGGGTGAGACCGCAGATAGGGAGGATAAAATGTAATATTGATACTGCTCTATTTGATGATATAGGTTCCAAGGGGATTGGAATGATCTTTAGAGATGCTGAAGGGCAGTTCCTCCACTGCGGTTCAAGGTTTTGGCGGGGTAGGTTGACAGTATGTGAAGCTAAAGCATTGGGGTTATGCGAGGCAATGAGATGGGCATTGGATTGCGGATTGACGAATGGTACTTTTGAGCACAATGCCAAGAGCGTAGTTGACTCCATAGTCTCAGAGAATCATGGCTACTTATCCTTTAATATGATTGTTCATGATTGCAAAGTCTTGTTGCAACAGAGATCAAATTATCTTGTAGTTTTCACTCCGTGAGCGGCTAACCAAGTGGCTCATTGTAAAAACACAAATAATTTATTTGTAGAATAAATTATTTGTATCCTCTACAATAAAATCGTTGCAATATAAATGATACAGAAACAAAGATTAAAAAAATAGTCACAAAAATTTTCAAATTAGATCATAGAAGTCACGAAAATAAATTTTACGATATATTATTATAACAGAATTACATAATGCGTTTTTAGTTTTTGGCGTGACGCAAATAGAAAGATTTTTATTGCACAAAAAAGAAGAATGAATAAATTAGTTGATTTTCTCCAAGTTATTCTGAATTAAGTTTCCATTTATAATATAAGTTATTTTGAAATAGGTTTCTAAATTATTCTGAAATGAATTTTAGTTTCGATATTATCAAGGACTTTGTGAAGATAATTTTGAAAATTAAACAAACATAAATAATAAATAAATAAAGATAATACCAGACAATTAGTTTATAATACGCTCGTTTTCAAATAATTCAATAATAGGAAGAATAATTCTAAAAATTATTAATTCATAAGAAATTGAACAGTTACTCGCCGTCAAATTTGTATCAGTAGCAGATAATAAAAAATTGTAAAAGCTCATATTTATATATAAATATTAAAAAAATAGAAATGAGGAAACTAAAATAGAAAAGGAATAAAAAATAATAATAAACTAATATAAATTTTTGAAAACTCGTGATGGATATCCAAATAAAAAAGTTTAAATTTTAAAACTTGAAAAATAAAACCAATTGAAAATCAATTGGACCACAAATTGAATCTAAATTATTGTGTAACATCATGATGATGTCAGTAAAAGAGCGTGAAAATTACAATTGAGAATCCAAATTCAATTGAAAACTGTTGTATTATATATTACTAGATTTTTTTCACCAACGCGTTGCACATGTAGAGTTATAGTATACGTTCTTATTAAAATTAACGTGTGGGTGTGGATATCATTTTATAAATAAAATATAATATATCAATTGCATTGTATAAAATTACGAATTGATATGCGAATTACAATTTACCATGGAATATTCGTAGTAAAATGCCTGAGTTCATAATTCTGGTATCCTCTGAACTTGATGTGCAAATTCACACGTCCAACCTATATAAAGTTGCAATAATTAGCAGTCAAATAATTAAAGATGGCAATTTGTCCCATTAATCTATAAACAAATGGCGACATGCCTTTAATATGATTGATTCGTCACGCTTAATCAGGGCAAAAGAAGGGGTATAAGGCAACATTATCTGACCCATCTTAGGTCCAGAACAGTGCGAGTCAGGTTGGATCCACACCATAGACCCGTGATCCACAGGCATTTTTTTATTTTTAATAAATTTATTTAGAAAAATGTGTAGAAATTATTAGAGATGACAATTTGACAAATCGACTATTAAATCCGTAGTAGTTTATTTTTATTTTTTTATTATATTAATTTTTTAAAAGGATTTTTCTATCAAATTGAAAGAATAATATTATTATATTAGTTAATGTTGATAATTTTAAAATTCTAAATAAAGGTTTTGTTTTATTTTACGTTCATCAATTAATAATGTGCTGCATATAACATTAATTGAAAAGGGAAAAAATTCATTAGTCCTTTTGTGGGTCATGGTGGTGTCCCAATCGATCCCATGAGCTGACTTGTCTTAACGCACCATATGAATTTATAGGCTTGGGGCAGGTCTGGGTGACTTCAAGACTCATGGGACGGGTCTAGAATATGGCTATCACACCCTATTTCCGTCTTTATAAATAATCATATCACAATCAACTATTACAATTATAAGTTCACTCTCACACTCGTGCGTTGTACAAGAAGACTAATTTTCAAAAAAGTTCAATAATAATGAACAATAAAATATTAGACAACTGCATATTATCATATTTACATAGCAAAAATAATAAATATACAATTTTAATTTAGTATTTGGCTCATTAAATTAATGTTTTATTAATACTATATTAATAGTTCCCTACTTATGTAATCAATTAATACTTTACTATATTTCACTTTTAATCATCTAACTTATTTAATATTATTAGTTAACAGTTTAATAATATATGTCGGGCGTGTACATACCTGTATTTACTCGATACATATTTACATAAAAATTTTCATATTCATGAGAAAGTACTCTCTCGAGATATCCTTTCAATGAGTAAAATTCAAAATTGATTGTCATAATTAAAATGTTAAATATAGATATATTTGTAAAGAAATGTAAGTTAGACTTTTTAATATAAAGAGGACCATATATGTAGGACATCTTAAAAAGAAAAATAAGATCAGATAATCGTAATGGAGGGGTTATTATTATTATTTTTTGTGTAGCTCATTTTCTTCTTGTAGATTTCTTGTCTCTTTGTTCACAAAATTTTTGCCTAAAATTCATTATTATCTTCGTCAAACAAAAATATGCTTGCGTTTTTAAATTAAAAAGATTACTATTTGTTTTTTTAAATAGAATTTTCAATTAATTTCGTGTTTTATTTGATAAGTGACAGATTCGTAATTTAAAATAGTTGGCTAAAGAAATTACCATGAATTGATGATTGGATATGAATTAATAAAAGGAAAAGTCAATATTATTTAATAAATTAGCGTAACAATTTCCCAAAAAAGATAAAAAATACAAAAAAAGAATTAAATAATGTCACCAGAAATCTTATGGAGCCAGAAATCTTATAGAGCTAAAAATTTTACAGAGTCAGAAAATGAGCGGGAAAAACCACCTTTCTCTTATTATATATATATATATATATATATATATATATTTTATTATATTATTATATTATATATTATATGATATGATTGTGGCTTGAATTCATTATTAAAACTTAAAAGAGAAGAATTATATGTCTCCAAAATAATAGAAAAGCCATTGTGACACCAATTTTGATATAGAGACATTAGATATATTTGTTATGGAGATATTCAGTGTATGCGGTGTCTTCTCATCCACTAGTTATATTCACATGAACATAACTTACATGTGAGTCTATAAAACTAGTGGAAGAAAAGACGTTATATACCTCTTGTGTGTTTAGATCAAAATTGAATACCAATCAAAGTGGTCCTGCATCCTAGAGCTACTTTACCGTATGCCAAATTCAATGATTTTAATTGCAAGTTTTTTGTTTTCTTCTTTTTTGAATTTAGTTGGTAGAATTTGTGGGAACAATATATCTTTTTATTATAGAATTTTGAAATATGATGTTTGAGAGTGACAAGTGTATATTAAGACGATTTTTGCAATAAGACTTGGGTACTCTTGAGGATGGAAAAATACCAACACAATTAAAATTCATATAATCGTAGTGAATTATATAAATAAATCATATACTAATAATAATTGTATACTCTAGGACTAGTAAAAATCACTCATATATTTCCACTAGCTAATGGTGTGACAGGGGTCGGCTGCTAAATCATACACACGACCACACAAATAGATACACCGAAATATACTTTAACGGCATGTTTGGTAAGCCTGGTTGAATTGCATTCTATTGTGTTCCACCCTATTGGTCTGCCCAGTACAATCTAATATACTGTACCAAACATGCGGCGACTGTACTTTTAACATGTATCCCCGTCTCCCTGAATCTTATTGCTGGATGGTTTTCCAATTTGTAAACATTCGACTGGAGGAACAGTAGGGGTGTAGAGCTCTCCAAAGGTCTGCCAACAGTATGGATCATACATATGGTAGTGTTCTTGCAATGGCTGCAATTTTATGTTTGTAAGAGTAACCTCAGAACACGGGAAGCTGTCACTGCAGGCAAAGTGGATTGGTTTCACCGTATACGTTCCTCGTATGTTTTCATAGTTGACACCAGATACGGCCACGGCCGATGTTTGGTTGCTACATTCTCTTTTGTCACAGTAATATTGATCGATTACTATGGGTAGTTGAACTTCAGAAACTTGGATGTTCGAAAAGAACACTCCTTGGACCGATCCCGACCCGCCCTGTGACAACATTCCAAGATTTCAGATCAAGCAGTCCGTTTAACGTGTGTGGTTCTTAATATTATGTCCTAGTATCTATAGAGACGCGGACGACATATACCTGCCAGGTTTTTATTCGGACACCGTTCATCGTGTTGTGCATAACGATGTCTCGGACGGTGATGTTCGAAACACAAGCTTTGGTGTTATCTCTTCCTAGTCCTCCAATGCTGATTCCATGTCCAGGTCCACAGTTCACATTATGTACATACACATTTGTGCATCCAGTTTGTATAGACACACAATCATCCCCTGCACATAAGATTAAGCAGAATTTTCCATAAAATAAGTAATAATTTTGAAATAATTGACTTCTTGTTACTTATAGTTTCCTGATGGGACAAAATAGAAGGCAACGAATTATAGAACAGACAAGATTTGTCTTTGCTTTGTGAGAATCGGACATGTGTCGAAATGTTAGTGGCTTGATACCAAGAATGTGGTAATCATGGGTCCCCCAGGATAAGCTTGTAGCAAAATGAATCATAAGTTTTCACGTGGCGGGATAAGTATATACAGTGTGATTATACTTTCACAAAAGGGATAAAGCGAGTGCTCTTCCGATTTACCACAAGCAAGATTTGAGCTTCGAATAAGGACATCTTTGGAGTTCTGTAAGTGAATTCCGTCGGTGTTGGGACTATCACCGGGCGAAGAGACGCTGAAATTGTATACCGATACTCCAACGCAATTATCGAACTTGAGATGACATTGAGGGCTGTTTTGAATTGTGATGCCGGTGACCGTTACATTGAAGCTCCCATAGAATCTCAATGCCTGTGTTTAAGAAGACAATCGATACTCAATTAAGAATTCACATATTAAACGGAGTCTTGAATACTTGACGTTGACACGTATTCAATGCTTCGAGTGGTCCTTACCGTTGGCTTGGTGCTCGGCATTTTCCCACCAAGAGAGCTTCTCAACTGCCACAAAAGCATTCACAAGCATTATGAAATGAAATCAGACAATGGATAAGCCATAATTTTGTGGAC
This sequence comes from Nyctanthes arbor-tristis, assembly GCA_963692815.1. Classification (NCBI taxonomy): domain Eukaryota; kingdom Viridiplantae; phylum Streptophyta; class Magnoliopsida; order Lamiales; family Oleaceae; genus Nyctanthes; species Nyctanthes arbor-tristis. The sequence goes on along the minus strand of CAVNYN010243719.1, from coordinate 55,022 downwards.
GATATATGAAGACACAAAGGAGAGATTATTACAGGAATTGGAGGTTTTGGTGTCCATGTCCTGTTTAATGGAATAATTAATTTTGATTCATCATCTATTGGATCATCAAATGAGGAATCTTGCCACCAAACTGCACCATTTCCATCAATAATGCCACTTCCTTGGACTGTGATTCCTACTAGTTTTGTAAATTGAAGCCACTGTAGAATACCGGAACCCCATACTTTTGAGCTTGTAGGGGCAACAATTTTGCCATCTAACTGCACAAGTTTACCCTCCCGTGAGTACTCGACCGGAACATAAGATCGTGACTTAGTTTGGACGAAGAGATGGGGTTGCGGGAAGCATAATTGACTTTTAAAAGTACTAGATAAAGATCAAGGAGGTAGAAATATCTAGTAGGTATTAGACCAAACACATTTTTAAAATCATATTATGTGATCACATTTACCTGGAAAACAATGTTACGCTGGCAATATGGGCCAGAGAATGAAATGGGTCCCACGAGAAATACGTATTTGGAAGGGGCGACAATCTTCGATGCCTCAACTTTGCATGCAGCAGCCCACGCAGCTTCAAATGCCTGAAATCCATAGTAGGAGCCGAGTCTGGTGTTACAAATGTGTTTGAAATTTTTTAATTATTTCAAGAGATGCCAATACGACATTTCGCGCCCCATTAAGGTGTATGGGCCCATGCACTCACATGAGATGAAATGTGCCATAACAACACTCGATTGAAAGTGCCATAAAATTAGTATCAATGACAAACCAACTTAACAGATGCATAATTAGACCTCAGACGGTCGAAAATTTTTCTCTATCAAATCTTAATTTTGTCAATTGGGTTTTAACATTAAACAGTTGTTAGTTTGTGTACAGCAGTTGGCCACTGATGCTGAATTTAAGAATAAATAAACTGTCATAACAAAAACTTATTTTAGTGGACCCACCTTGATTTTGCTGTCCATTTCTTTGTCAGTTTCGTTTGTACCTACAGTCTAATTTCATGGAATCAAAATTGTTTCAATATTTTAGGTAATTTTTGTTTTTTCCCCCTTATTACCAAATCAAATACAACTTTACTAATGTCACAGTTACCTACCTTTTGTCCTAATTACAACATCATATTTTGTCTAACTCAGTTAAATAACGAAAACCAGGCAAACGATGTCTCTTGAGCATCGTATTAGACAGAATTTAACTGCTCTTTTGTTATTTAATTGTGTCTAAACTAAACGTGCCTAAACTGGTTTTTCTACAAATGTCGTACACCTAAGACAAGTAACTAGTAGTCCTATTAGTTTGTGCCCTGTCAAAAATGAGTACATTGTTTTTAAGGATCCTATTGTAAGGACTGCAGGGTTCCTTACTGTAGAGAATCCCCTGCTTCTTGAAGCAGAGAATCCCCTACTGCTTGAAACAATGTACCCTTCTACAATGATCTTGATTATCATGGAAAATTTGCAAGTTTTTTAACATCCCTTTTCCAGTCATGTTTGAACTTTTTCCGGTACTTAACAAAAATGCATTTGATAACTTAGGCTATTAAATGAGATGGTTGGTTAACTCCACATGAAAATTGCCAAGAAAATGGGTTGAATGAATTAACAATTCAAGAAATGAGAAACAATTGATATCAAAATTTTAATTTACCTTAGTGTCATCTGTGTTTCCATCTCCTTTGGCTTCAAAATCTAACACATTGAAGACAGTGGAAGAAGATGCTGGATTGTGTTCACCATTCTCCGGCGGCGGCGATGCTGGTGGTGGAGTTTTTTGTTTTGATTTGCCACCACCGTTGTGGTGGCTACTGCCGTGATTCTTCCCTTTCTTCTTTGAAAGAGAAGAGATATGGCTTCTTCTTTGCCTCCAATGCTTGCTAGCTTTTCTTGCATTGGCAACTTCTATATTGGAAAACCAAACAAGAATAACAATAATAAGAAAGAATGTGAGCCTTTTGAAGCTAAAACCACCCATGTTATTAGTCGAGAGAGTGGCGGCCGATGCAGCGGAGGGTGGCAGAGAGTGGTGGTGGTTTTTTGGAAGATGGCAACAGAGGAAGTGTGTGTGGAGGTTTATATAGCAAGAATGAAACTGTCCAGTATGAACAAATATTTGTTTTATTATTCATAATAATTCTTTTTCATTAATTGCTTTAACATCTTTTCTTTCTTTTTTTCCATTAAAAAAAAAAGTTCTTTTCTTTCTTTTGTTGTGAATTTTGGTTAGGAATTATTATATTAACTGGTCCAGTTGTTGTATATGGAAAGTTTGTATGCAGTTTTGACTCTTACGTTTGTCCAAACAATTTCACGTTACTTGTGGATGTCTTAATCACAACTAGCCAAATTCACTACAAAATTCTCTAGTGATCAATATATGAAAATTTCACGTGTGAGATATATAAGTTGCTCCACTCACTCGACCAACTTAGTCCAACTCATCTAGTTTTTAGAATAACCTAATTAACCTACACTTCTTTCAGAAATTTGAGACGCAATACAACATTCAGTATTTCAAAAAGAAAAGCCCAAGAAAAAAGGAAAAACAACTTGATCTCTGGAGGGCTCAACCCTATACAATTTAGAGCTTGTCATTATACGTAAAGCTTCATTAGCAAGTAGATAAAAACTCTTTCTTTTTACTTTTTCCAACAACGTAAAAAGTCATAAAGTAGAATAGAGACACAAGCAAAGCCAAACATGCTCCCGACCTTTTTGCTATTATTAGTAGAAGATGAATTTATTCAATTTAATTCATTCATCCCTTCGTATGTCACTTGTACGTACCTTTCACTAATTAATTATTATAATTAATGTGGAATGATTAGAAAATAATAAATAGAAGGTATAATACAAGTTAAATGTAATTTTCATTAATAATTTCAAGTAGAAACATAAAAGACACGCGAGTGGGTCTATCAATTGTCAATAGCAGTGATTATAACAGCTCTTTATGCTCACATGCAACGTTCACGGGCTTCATTTTTGTAAATAATTTGTCTTCCTAGCCAGCACCAGTCACTTGACGCCCTACCCCCCTTCTTAAATCTTGTGCATACGGCCATATAATTCGGATTAAGTTTATCGTTTCTCTTCTAATAGTTGCCATGCCCACGCACTTGTGGGGTCGTGCGCTTCTTCTTGCATGGTGAGGAAAAGGATGGTGGCAATCAAGACTCGATAAGGTCAAACTTGAACATTTTATATTCAGATGATTCTACCTCAGTTCGTATTAGTTAACTTTATTGTTAACGTTTTTAGTGGGTTTTGGGTTAGAAAAGATAGTTGATATATATCGAAATGATTTATTTGACCATTTTGCCCTTGGATAGGCCTAAAGTACATTGTGAAAATGGTGACGCGAAAGCTAAAAACCATGATTGGAAGGAAAGTAACAATATAGGAGGACGCCCATGGTTTCACAATATTATTATTGTTATGCGAACGTGGGTTTGTTTTTGCTGTACTAAAAAAACTACAACTGTGCATGCCAAGTACAATAATGTAGTAGTTTTCCAATAAATTAACAAATCAGAATGATGACATGTTTAGATTCACACCTCGAGAGTTAAGATGATCAACACTATTTTTCTTTTTCTTTTTTTTTTCCCTCTTTTACTTTAGGGGGAAAAAACAATATTTTTCTTTTTTCACTCATTATAAAAAGGAATACGTGCATTAGGTAATAATCTTGAATAAGTTGAATCTTACATGATAATAATTAGCCCATAATGATTGATCCAAATGGTTGTTTTTCTTTAAAAATTTAAGCATATTGATGCCTAAAAAATTTGCTCACCTGAGTGTAACATTCAGGTATGGTCTCCCACGAAGTGGGGCCTGCCTATATGCAGGCCCCACCCCAATATGGGAACGCTTAAGTGATCGTTATTACTAATACTGAAAAAATAATTAAAAATAGGCGAGTTGTGAATCGTGATTAAGGATGAAACGCGGCTCAAAGGTAACTTATCATATTCCTCATGGTTGTCAAGGCACGACAATAGCCAAGAACTTGTGCTTTCGCATTATATAGAGAATAAGGAGCTAAGAAGTAATGCTCAAATTGGGCAATGGATGTATTCATGGTATATTTTCCGATCTTGTTATTTCTTGTCTTCTAAGATGAAATAGCGTCACATACGTGCATTATGTGGGTTAGCTCAACTTCAGCATTCGAGCCTATAATATTCTATATATGTGTGTGTGTGTGTGTGTGTGTATATATATATATATCACGGCACATATATTTCGAGAATAGTTTTTGTATAAAGACGTAAGTAACGTCACGTCTAAACTAAAAACTTTTATTTCAATTTTTGGATTGGTATGGTATCACATGATGCAACAAAGTTATTGCTTATGCTACATGATCAATTAGAGAATATAGAAAGAGAAGAAAGCGTCCCCATCATTCTATCTGTTGATGAGAGCAAAATTCACAGATATGGTACCGTTTGTGAGCCACATCTCATCTTCCTCTCCAAGCAGGCCACCACCAACCATTCCTTTGGGACTTTGACCTCTGCTCTTACACCACTGCCTTCCTTCAAGAACATGTCAGCCTCTCTCTCTCTCTGTCTCACACACATGTAAGAGAAAAATTCAGGTACTCCAAGCCTAATAAGGTACTTCAAACCAATAAAGAACTTACTTGTGAGTTCTTAGACCATATTTTTAGGACCCCTGAGCCCATTTGCGAGTCCTGAGTTACGCTAATTGAGTACTCTAATAGAGTACTAGATATGCAGAGGTTGCAGGCATAGTTTACCACAAATTCAGGTGTATCTGGTCACGGGTCAGTAGAGTCAGAATGACATATCTTCAGTCAATCATACCGTCAATTGGACTTGCAGTTCTTCAAAATTTGTAAATGTAATAAATAAACAAACAAACAAATAAATTTGACTCGTAGTCGTAGGACAGTCGACAAACGGAGAACAAAAGATCACGAAAAATCTTGTGCTGCTTTTATTTCGTACCTAATTAACGGTCAATTGGGATTTAATTCGTATGAAACTTTAACAGATGGAAAGCTACGCATGCACAAATACTTTTGATATTTTAAATATTCATGACATTTTCTTGTGCTCATCTGTTCATCAAACACCTACTATTTATTCTCTTCACCATTTATTTAATTCCACCTTTATACTTCTCCCATACTTAGGACATATGTCCAGTAAATTATTTAAACTCAGAATTGATTATTACTATCTTCGTTTTTGGTGTATTCACTGGAAAATTCCTCAATACATATAATAACTAGTAGTATAATGTTATGTGGTGGAATCCGACGGTAAAAATAGAACAAAGACGATGATTTGTCAATATGGAAAATTTTAGAATGCAGGTAGATAGACAACGATACTTTTTCCCCTCTTTTTGTATCTATATATGGGAGAAAACTTAGTTGCAGTTGCTAATTAATTAAAATTATTTAAAAAAGAAATCAAATTGACTTGCCAGTTGGTATGGTTGATGGGTCTACATTTATGAGCCCAATAAATAAATGAATGAAATGTGGACATATGGAGAGAGGAAAAAATGGGTAGCCGTCTTGTAGTGTTAACATGCTCGTGAACTTTTTGGTTTATCTCGTGAAGTTGGGATGTATAATTAGTTCCTTTTGTTCTTTTCAAAAATTGGGTTATCACAAATTGTTGTTGTAGCATTTTCAACATTATCTAAATGAGTATGGCTCTTCGATCATGTGTAAATTCCCGTCTTGTTTCTATCACATGCGCTTTCAATTTGGAAGTTTCAGATACATATGTTTTTACAACTGAATACATTTGAAGAACGCAATCTATACTATTAATTTGATAGCTACCACCATAAGATGAATTCATCCCGTTGATTTAAAAATGTTGAACTTCCCCGATCCCAAGCTGTAAATCCTCCAAAGGTCATACATAAAGGGTGATCAAATAAGAAAAACCTATATGAAAGGTTCCTTTAGAGCTGTTCAAAACTTGTTCAAAAGATGAATGTGAAAGCCTTGAACTATATGAATAATTTTCTCTATTAATTAATTCAAATTAACTTTTCCTTGTTCAAGGTACTCTTTTTTACTTTTCTAAATAAAAAATGTGGTTTTTGTAGATGAAGTCCGTGCATAGATCAATCTTCCATTGATTGATGCATTTTTATTTGAAATGATATTTTCCTCTTTAAACTGCAAAAGATAAAGGAGTGACAACTTAAAAAGTACAGTGATTATATATATATATATATTTCACAATTTTAAAGCAAGTTGAACTATTGCTAATCGATAGGAGGTTGATGAGAAATAGTCTGAGACATAAACATAACTTGCTACGCTCTCGTAACTGGTATGCAAAGAGGCATTTAAGGGAGTGGAGTTTCAACATGTTAACGGGGATGTCAATACAGTTGCTCATTTCTTAGCCAAATTTGCATTTCAGATCGAATCAATTTTGGGAACACACGGCCCCAGCTTTCATTGTAAATGATCTTGCCAATGATTATTGACATGAATGAAAATCAAAGTTGTTTGCCCAAAAAGAAGAAGAAGAAGTAAGTAGACTTTTGATGCAAAAAGAAGTAAGTTGACTTCCTTATTCCCCATTAAAAAAAAAGAACTTGCTTTTACTTCTATGATTACAACCTGGTCTTATGGCGTAATTTTGTCAAGAGTAAAGATTTTTTTTTTTTTTTTGGTGGGGGGGGGGGTTTGGGGTGGGGGACGGTTTGAAATGAACAATATATGACGGTTTGAAATGAACAATATATGATTTTAATTTTGAGAGAGAGAGAGAGAGTCTCTTGTTTTTATTGGTTCACTTATTTTTTTACCATTTCAATCACGTGATTTGTTGAAGGGCTGGGTTTCAAAGGTTTACCTTGAACGGAAGGAAATAACAAAAGTTATCGTTCATGGCCACTTAGATGGCTAGTTCTAGATAATGATAAATGAGGAGGGTTCCAATATGCGTGCATTCAATTGGGAGACGCTACATGTTGAATTAGCTTCTCGTAAAAATATACAGTCATTAGTTGAATGAAGGGAACGACAAAATTTTATCGACATACTTCACTTCTCTCAATTAATACAATGCCTTCCTGAAGCTCCGAAGCATAGCATTCAAGAGTTTTGACCTGTACTACAAATTATTGGTTGCTACCATTGATATCTATCTATGGTGGTCATTATTGTTGAGCATGTGAAACTTCGGTTGGGACTTCTTGTATATATTATGTGTACAAATCATCTTCCATACATAAATTTCAGCAAAACAACAATCTTTTGTCAATTTTTGCTTGTCTGTATATCAAAATGTGTGGCCAATTGAAACTCATAACCATTCACGGATTGCTTTGCTTTTAGGACCAAAAGATTTATGTTTTGGAGATGACATAAAATTCTGAGACTGCCCTTTTTCTCTATTGGCCAATAATAATGCAAGCTATTTTGCCCCCATATACCCACATAATTGGGAGCACATGAACCCTATTATTTGGTATTGACATGAATAGTGACAATTCCATCGTGTAGCTTATATGTCTGCATGGTTGAGGAAAAATGTTTTGTTGGGAAGTTTGTATGGGGTCTCTCGGGTTATTTTCGAACTTAATGTTGGGTTGATGAGTCATTTTCTGTTGAGAAGTTTGAGTTGTCAATGCTTAATCTTCCAATCTGTCTTTACAGATTAAAATTAAAAACTTAAATAACCAAGCTATTCGAGTAATAGTTTCACGTGTTGATTGTGTCGATCATTGTATGTCGTATTTAATATGATTAGGTAGCAAAAAGAATAAAATTCTTAACTTTTCCTCATTACTACTTTAATAGAGTGGAGGCTATTATTGTTTGTGTTGATAGTTCGATTGACTGAATATAAAAGTAGCCACAATGCGAGTCACAAAAGGGAAATGAAAGTTGTGAGATTGGTTTTTTAACACAGGTTTGGCACATGGAGTTCCTAAAACCGTTCCGTCTTCGCATTTTATGTTGAAATTCACGGGTTCTCTCTCTGAGAATTTCTAACCATCAAATGAAACGTGAATAACTCGTCATGTTACTATGTGATGTATTAGTTGTCTCATTTCTCATTTAAAGATACACTAGCAGTTTGCTTCAAGAATGTGCTTTTAGTTGAAAGAAGAACAAAGAAACTTTATTTTGGAGTACATATACCACACAAACTAGCAGCATTATTTGAGGAAAAATTCTAAGAGGATACGAAAATGGGACATTATTAGGTGACGTTTTATGGGGCACACTTGTATTGAATGATGAAAAAGTAGCCATGTAGTCAACACCCAATGAATGTGTGCCACATGAGAATGTCACCTAAGAATGTCCCATTTTCATTTCCCCCTACAATTACTCTTATTTGAGTTGGTCCATATATGCTAAAAAGCAGAGATTTAATGGGACTCCTATTGTAGTTTTCAACATAAATAAAGCAACCATTCATGAATTAAAGCCAAGATGTGCAGTCTCATAACTCAACAAACTTCTTGGCTCTTGGTTGGGGAACATTATTTATAGCATTGTATGCAAATTACAAGCGAACGAGTAATTTTACATTGAGTCGGACAAAATGAGTGGATGGAAATAAAGGGAATGAAATACAACAATTGTGACGTGCATCGAGATTAAATATTATGTGCACTTGTTTTCTTTATTTCTCTTAAATATTATTATTTCTTTTTCCTTTTCCCGACTTATTTCAATGTTCTTAACTTGTTTTGGATTCAACTGCAGTATATTCTAACACATCCTTTTACTTGAATGGTTGGTTGGTTCAAGATTTTAATCCAGGGGATGCCTTTTTTTTTTTTTGGCCATTCACATGTTGACCAAACACTTACAGATTGAGCAAGACTTCTTGTAAATTAGCACAAAAGAAGTAAGACGAGGCCTTTCTTTAGTTGATTTCCCATAATTCGAATTCGTCATTCTGTTTTATGATGACTAATTTCACGTCCAATGTAAGAAATGAATTTAAGGAGTTTCACTACTAATACTGGAGAAGGGAAAGAACAATATGTAGACATAAACTTCACATCAACTCAGCCTATGCAGACGGTTGTGTTGGCCAAGTTTAACTGTGACTGGCCAAAAGACTCTCTCTCTCTCTCTCTCTCTCTCTCTCTCTATTTCTTCTTCTTCTTCTTCTTCTTCTTCTTCTTCTTCTTCTTCTTCTTTTGGTGGTTGGGGGTAGATGGACTAGAATACAACTTTTAAAGAGCGAAATTCTCATTTTGTGAATACTTACATATTAAAATACCCATTCAAACACACACACAGACACAGAGAAGAAATGAAGAGGGGGGGGTTCCTTTATGAAAAGAATTCATCTAGATACCTTCGAATAGGATAATCCCTTACCAACAACAATTTGTATTAAACTATGAAAAATATTCTGAATAATGCACTCAACTACAAGGAGCGGTTCCACTAATGTGACAAAATTATAATAAGTCAAAATCACTAAAAGCTAATCGTCAATACTAACAAATACCAATCAGAAAGAACTATTCTTATGGCGTGCTTTCTTCAGTTGCATCCCTATTGCTCGCTTTATGCAATAGGCTCAGATAAATATGGATATTCTGTCAACAGAATATACTTCATCAAATCAGGAGATAAAATCTATTCAGATACCGAGGCAACTGATTTGAACTTTCAATTGTTTTTCTCAATCCTTCCCTAATTAATCCAGCTGGGGGCATAATGCAGCAAGATCTGCCTCTACAGCCTCATTGGGGTGTCTTTAGTGATTAATCCAGTCCATGCATGATATGTAAACAAATATTTCTGAACGTGATTGCGAGGATTTGTTGGCACCCTGGCTTTAATCATAATATGTTCCTAGATTTCAGAAATCTACTTGAAAAGATATTCTTTTGGTGGTATTCGATCACGGATTTTGAACAATTCAACGATATTACCTGTTTAGTACTAAAATGACCCCATCCATTCAAGCATAATTTAGTTTAAAATACAGAACAAGTACAGGTGGTGTTCAATTGTTTTTATTAATCATAAATAACATATAATAAGTTAGAAGATACAAATAGAACACCACCTGTCCAGGACGGAGCATGAACTTTTCAGAACTGAGTTATTCCTAACATATACAAATAACAACAAAATGACAAGCAATCAAAGCAAAAGTGACAGATGTCACTTATTTTATGGGCGCAAAACAGATGCCAATACAAAAAACCACTGTACCTTAGAAAAAAAAACTAGCCTCAAATTGCTTACCTAAGACAGAAGATAAAGAATAACTCGTTGTCCACGGAAGAATCCATCTCACAATTAAAAATTGTCAGGATCTCTGATTGATCTATGCCGGCATAATACTTTCTTTCTTTTGTATGTGCTGCTAGCTAATTGCCAAGGAGATAGCTGCTGGCCCAATTTTTGCACTGTCAAGTGTATAAACAAAGCAAGAAATAAACGTAATATCAACATAAAATGTGAAAATCCTACTTCTGTTACTCTCATTGCATCCGTTTAATTAGGCATATTAGTTATATAAAAAAATTTTGAAGTTGCTAAACACACTGCACTCCAGTCAAAATTGCAATGCATAATTTGAGTTTTATGTGAAAGCTCAGATTAAAAAAAGGGGATCCAACGAATACCATTCTGTTATATTTCAGCATTCTTGTCTATCCAAATTAATACAGTTTTTTAGCAGTGAACATTCAAGAAAGATAACTGACAACTCTATATGCAGGGGTCAAAGAGGGCTCCCAGAATATGGGTACTCCTTTGTCCAGCTTACCAGATGTATGCCAGAGAGGCTAAGTAATGAAAGTTTGCATACTGACATGTTTGCGATGTTGGAATGTTTTCAGCTGTACCATTCTGTTCCATCTACTTCTATGTACCCATACGTCCTACAACTACAAATACTGGGGCAGGGGCTGGTATCACTGGATTTCAATTTCATAAGTTTTGGCTTCTTAAAATTACTGACATTAGATAAACAACCTCGTTTGTCCTGGTGAAGCAATCATAAAAGTTAAGCCATGCCTTATTCTCACTGAGAAAAAGTAGCAAAAAGAGTTATGTCTAGTTAACTGTTTGAAGTAAATAGAACTTCATTTGGGTATTTCTATTTCAGTCATAAAATGTATGTCTTTTCATCTGATTTTGACAAGTATTTGCCAAATGATGAAGGGAATAACTTCATGAGAATGGGGCAGAAACACCTTAGTTCCACACAATTTGGTACCATCCTGAGCATAGCCAACCTAAACTACATGCTAGACTTATTCTAATCCTCAAACAAGGAAAGAAAGATATTCTGATGCACATTACAGATTGTTCATGCTGTAATGAAATGGATAAAGATTTTTCTACTGCACTTTCTTTGTAAATGTAAGTTCACATGCAAAACCACTAGAAAATGTGAACTAATAGTGCTAATATGATATCCAAACATGAAACGATAAATTTAATTGCAACACAATGTTTAAAATGGCAGTTTTTTCCCCATATGAAACTATCATCTGAATTCTCGTAACTCCAAAATAATCAGTGCCCAATAGGTTTTTGTTTTATGACAGAAATTAAGAAGTTTACTTCAGTGATATGTTTCAATCAGAGTAAGTTATCATGTCTACCATGTGAATGAAGGCAATGGACCAATATTCTACCAACAGAAAATGAAATCCTCACTTGGTATTCCTCATATTAGAATTGTATCATTGAATATAACATGATATTTGTCTGATGCCAGAACTCTAAATTAAGAATGTGAATCTTACCAGCTGACTCTTGACGGGGTTCTTTTGATAGTGACCAAGGGGGTGGAGGAACTGGATCTGAAGAAAGAGGGATTCCTCTCCCCAGCCATTTCATTCCGGGTAGCGTGAAATTCAGCAACCACCCTCTGGGCCCCATGCAAGTTCTCCATTTCAAAATTCAACTTGGTGCCATTGTAATAATATTAAAAAGCAGCACAATCAAGCATTTATATAGTTGTTGCTTGAGCTGGTTCAAGCACCAATTGCTGGTAAGAATCTGATTTTAACCTGTAATGAATTTCAGATGTGGAAATTGTCGAAATATACCAACAAATCAGTCACTGATAATAGCAAAAGAATCAATTCTTCCAGTTCAGTATCATATTCTACTATAGAAAGGTGTCTGAAATGTCAGATGCTATAGTTTTCTGTATTTACGGGTATTCATAGTACCAGAATGTCTCGACCATAATGACTATGCATGTCTATTGGTTATCACGAACCTCAATCAAACTATGACCTATATCTCTTCTAATCTTTCTTGCCACTGCAACCTCTCGGAATTGTATTGCAGTCTCAAAATCCCCCATTTCAGAATAGAAATTCGAAGCTTGTAACCAAGCAGCAGGATCCTCTGGCTCCAGGTCCAGCAATGCTGTTGCAGCTCTCTTTCCCAATTGCTCATTTTGGTGAATCCTGCAACTCCGTAATACCGAGCTCCATGTCACTGAATCGCAACCTACTGGTGCTTCTTTCAGCAGTCGTTCAGCATCGTCTAGTAAACCCATGCGGCCCAAAAGATCAATCATGCATGAATAATGCCGTCTATCTGGGTGTATCCCATAAGTGGACTGCATCAAATAGAAGAGTGATTTTCCCTCTTCCACTAGCCCTGAATGATTGCACCCCATTAATACCGATAAGAATGTTATTTTATCAGGTTCTAGACCGTTTTGGATCATTGCATGAAACATTTCCAGACACTCCTGTCCCAGTCCATTTCTTGCAAGTGCACTAATAATAGATGTGAAGCAAATGGCATTTGGTGAGGAAAGCCGACTGAAAACCTTACAAGAATAGATAAATTCACCACTTCTAGAATAAGCATCAATTAAAGAACAAGAAACTGCTTTATCAGATTCATAACCTGATTTTATTGCATGACAATGAAGCAGCATGCAGCTAGTGGAACCAGCAGAAGCAGACACTGACAGTGCTTTGAGAGTTGAGCAGAGACTAACCTCATCATATCGAATTTCATCATCAAGCATTAGACCAAACAACTCAATCACGTCATCAATTAGACCACAATGCAGCAAAGACGTCATAAGTGAGTTACAACTCTCAAGTGTTCTCCTAGGAATACTTTCAAATATATCCACTGCACTTCCAATGTCTCCACATTTTCCATGCATGTCAATTAATGCTGATTGAACAAGGACATCGTCGATAACAAATCCCAATTTCAAAACACAACAATGAATTTGTTTCCCAAGTATCACATTCTTGGTTGCACCAGCTAACTTCAAGAATCCTAAAAACGAAGAAGCTGATGGCTTCTTGCCCCAAAAGTGCATCATCTCAAAAAATTCAAGAGCATCATGCAGAAAACCATTGACTGCACAAACCGAAACCATTGAATTCCAAGAAATCACATCCCTAGGTGGAATAGCTTGAAAAGATTTCCAAGCACCAACCACACTCCCACAAGCAGAGTAAAAATCCACCAAAGAGTTGGCCACAAATATATTTGATTCAACAAATCCTTTCTTTGTTACACAACAATGTAGCTGCATTCCTTCATAAAAATACCTCGTATAACTGCAACCCCGAATCAAATAACAAAAACTGAGACCGTTAGGCTCCACACCCTCCAACTCCATATTTCTAAGCAATCTTAACATCTCTGTCGATCTACCCATATCACCAAATCCACGTAAAATCACATTCCATGTAGCCAAATTTCTCTCTGGCAAGCTATTCAACAATCTTAAAGCAATATCAAAAGCACCCAATTTCATATAAAGATCAGCAACAGCAGAACTTATGTAAATATTCTTACTTAAGCCCAAAACAATCACTCTAGAATGAACTGCTACTCCGTCTTTATACAACCCTGCATTACAGCAAACACTCAAGACCGATGAGAAAGTTGATGAATTCTCTAGAACTCTCTCCCAAACCATCTGACTATAGAAGTACAACGATTTTCTCGGAAAGCCATTACGATAATACCCAGAAATTATAATGTTCCATGTAACCACATCGCGTTTGGGCATTTCATAGAACATTTTGAGGGCACAGTCAAAAGATCCATTCTTGAATAGACTATCAATTGCTCGGTTATGCATGTAAATATCCCAACTAGAAGTATGATATTCGCATAATGACTTTAACAGTAGAAAAGAATGTGGTAATCTTTGGAGCGTGTATCTCTGAGAAAAAGATTTTATGGTTCTCGCAAAGAGCAATAACTTCTGGTTCTTCATTAGCGGTACATTGAAATATTTCCCATCCCAAAAATTTCTCTCTATCCTAAGCAGTAGCAAGTTCTTCGTCGGTTGAGATGCAGGGGAGAAGCAGTGTCGATTACCATTTGAAGAATTTTTCAAAGTGGCATTGGGATTTTTTTTATAGTTTATTAGTACTTATTTTCACCGGGGTGGAAAATCTGACCGTAAAATGATGGGAGAAGATACTCGTGAAAATTAAATTTTTTTATTTAAAGACGACGAAGTAACATTTGTGTTTTTCCTCTTGACTTGTATATTAAAAAGAGGCTCCCGCCAGACGTACTCTTGACCAAAGGTGATGAGAAATGTACTATATTGAATTTTATGTGAAAAGTAAATGATAAGGAAGTAAGAACCCTAACGATAAAATATGCTTATACAGCTTTCATGTAAAGTGAGTTTTGGAGTGAAAATTTACATTTTGAGTACTTGATCGTTAGTTTTGAGTTACTTTAGAACTATCTAACATTAATGAGATTTTTGTTTTGTTTATTTAGAAAACATGACAAGAAATTTACAGAAAATGGAGGAGAACTATTCATTTATAATCAAGTTAAATCAGAACAAGAAGTTGACGCAATGGCCTCCAAAAGTGCTAAAACGAATCGCATCTGTGTTTCCTCGTCGATTCTAGAGAAGGACGGGAGACGGACAAACAACGATTTATGGCCTTTTTGTTTTGCGTATCGGAGGGAGTGATAGTACACAAAATTGCACACAAAACGACCTGCGTCATTGGATATTGTCACATCGAATCCCTTCCTTCTCAAGAAGTCTTGGATTGCCTCAATGGGACATGATGTCTGCACAATAGATAAATGTTAGTGCAAACATGAAGATCGAAGCAAAACAGTTAAAAAGACAGTAAATTTTTAACTTCATTTTCTTGTTTAACATCAACGGGTACTAATTTATCTTGTCAAACGTAATAGGGAGGTAATAGGAAAATCATGATCAGGCAACCTGTTAAATAAATATAAATAAGGAAAAGATCTATTACCCTTCTTGTCTGATGTATTCCTCCATCTCCAAGGATTATTGGCAGTTGCTAGAAAACCAACCATATTGAGTTTCAGACAAGCTGTATTATTACTTACCTTAACAGAATGAAAATGGAGGAAAAAACACCAACCTGAGGCTGCCAACCAAGCTCATCCGGGCAACAGAAACTAGCTTCGTTTACTGCTTGACGCTCAATGGTGAAGTTCAGAGCCCCGTTATTCACCCCCAGGTGAAGCTGAAAGGAAAATCCGTTGATCGACCCCCATAATCTTGAAAATCTTGTTTTCTAAATGATAATTTGAATTGAATAGTAAAGGTGGATTTCAAACTTACCCATACAATCTTTTCATTCTCCAGACGGGACTCTGTCGAGATCCCTGACTCCATAACCTTGTAAAATGTGGAAATTGCACCATCTCCTGCAGTTTCAAGAACCATGCAAATTCTCAAATTGACACCAGCAGGGAGTAGCCCTGCACTAGCCACATAGTTCCTCAAATTGTTTACTATAGTCTCAGTTGGATTCTCAGCAACTCCCTGAAATTTCTTAAATCCAGTCACATTAATAATGACAGACTTTCGCCCCTCAGATCCCATCTCTTTCTGGTTTCACTGTCTATTTGCAGAATATGATAAAATGATTAGTCGCTTAGTCGAAAGCTCTTCACTTAATAACCACAATTACATAAGACAATAACAGGTGAATTATCCACAGACACAACCTTTCTCAAAATAGACCGATTGGTCTACTAAATATGCTAAGAAGAAAATCAAAATCTTACCAAATATTTTGAACCGGTATTGCAATGTTTAACAAACATGCACTTCAAGCTCATCGGATGTGCGAAAATTAGACAAGAAAACAAAAAACTGCAGAATTAGTAATTGCAAACAAAAGAATACGTATCAGTTGTTAACATGAAATTCTGCAGGTGTCTGGCCTATTTTCTGTTTGTTTGAAAAAACATAAACCCTATTCCAGAAACATAAACACTTGGCAAATTCACAAGATAAAACAGTTTTGTTGCTCATATAATTAGGTAAAAATATGTTGGTCATTCAATACAAAGACACAAGAAATGAATGATTCTTGATACTCTATGCATCAAATCACACTCAAGATTCTGCATGAACATGTAGATACAATAGTATAGAAGCCAGCCAGATGTAATTTTAATTGGAAAATTCAGGGAAAATATACTGAACCAAGCAGAACTGATAACGGAAAGATTACCTTTAGGTTTCTGCTATTCTTTGGCGCTGTAGATTGCAGTGTTTGAGTGTGAATTCAAGAGTTTCTGATGCTGATGTTTTCTATAGAAATCCTCAGGAAAATGCCCACATAGAATCTTTATATTACAACTAAACCATTTTTGTCGCTTACCCTTTTCTTGGTACAGTGTTTGTCTTTTACTACCTGTTCATACTACAGCAGTAACAGCTTTTGGCATTTTTGGCGGTCAGCAGCAAAAATGATGAGAATGCTTTGCTCTTTATTAAGAAGAGAACAATGAAGAGATAATGCCTAGGAAAAATTTTACCAACGAACTGCATCATTAACTTTCTTTTGATCTAATCCCAACCCACCTAATACCTTTTTATTTTACTACGGGGGTGGGCTGAGCGGGGGAGGACTCTATCGTACTCATGAGAAGTAACAAGTAACAAATTGACGCGTTGTTATGGTCTCTGAATAACACGAACATTCTGCTTTGCTACTTTACTAAAATTCTTGTATATATGAATGAATTTTAAACAGAATATATTTTACAATTATTAATTTGCTTGACCATTTTCATAGGTTCATCTTAATGATGTCCTTTAAATGTTCTAACGTTTGCTTATCTTACAGCTTATAATGATCTAAAATGTGATTCTCTCACCTTAATTATCTCCAACGTGCCAAACATACCATTAACTTTGCTTAGATATTCATAAAATAATATACCAGGGAATCCATCTGCACAGCTCTAGATTAACGCTAAAGACAATAACCACATATTCTTCAGGTCTAAAACTTGATGATAGAATTAAAGCATCTGAGAAGTAAAATGCCAAACCGAACCATATGCCGAAATTATAGATGTAAATAATTCTTTAGATCTTTACGACAAGTACACCTCAAAACGAGCAGTTGTCATCAATAGGCATACAGGACACACATGAACCAAACCTTCACAATCTTTACACAGACAGAGATGTCTACAAGGCATTAACAATATAGAAACCTCCTTTGATTGGCATATTTTACAAATCAGATTTCTGTTAACTAATTTAGGGTTCCCCAATCCACCTGGTACACTTGGGTAGTTGTTTGGATCAATGTAAGATGCAACATCATTAACATAATTCTCTCCAAATCCTTCTTTCACTTGGTTAGAACCTTGCATTGCTTGTTGGAGATTAGTTCTCAGTATGTCACATACTGATTCATTATGCTTGGCCAAATAGCACCAACACTGGGCTTCAGCTGTAACTTGCTTCATAGTCTCTACAAGTTCCTTGTTTTTACGGATTATGCTCTTGAACTCAAAATCTTTCTCATGCAACCTCTTACCAATCCCATTCTCTAGATCAGTCAATAAAGATGATGTATGTCTCTGATGTATTTCCCTTAACTCTTTCGATATATATTTTCTTCCTGTTCAAATAAACTTAAAATTAGTGGACACAGTCAAGTGTAGCAAGAGTTGTCAGCATGTTGAATTACATAGGTTAATCAGAAGAGGAAGCTAATTTTGGATACAGAATTATGGTTGACCAAATAACTAAACAGTTCAATCAAATGAGAAATAGTGAGAATTACCTGAATTCTAATATATTTTTCGAGTTCTTCATTCTGTTGCTCAAACTCTCTTCTGATATCATTCCTAAGAGATGAAATAACTGATGATGAAGCCATCATACATCTGCTTGCAGAACTAATTGAGGAGTTATGCTCGTCTTCATCATATGACAACCTTAAACCAGTTGACACAGGATTCTGGTTCATAATGGTTGGTAATCCTTCAGCTTCATCATGACGTATGTTATTTAAGCAACTTCGTAGGTTCTGCTGCTGCCGTGACATTGCTTCTGTGTCCCTGCCACGTTCATTAGGTGGGAGACCTATGACATGCTCATCTCGAAGAAAATTTCCTGAATTAACATGAAATCGATTGGCACTGTAAAACAAAGGAGAAGAGAACCTGTCAAAGAGTGCTCAGCTTGATGATACTGGAAGTCAATAAACTGATAAACATTCAAAAGACAAGTCAAAAAATTATTTTTATTCCAAGACCCTAATAGTTCAGATATCATCCCATATAAGAATATCTTCCTGCGCATGGAAAGAATCCCCCCTTGCAGATAACCCAACTTCACTTGAGCAGTGGTCTGGTCTCAAATCTTAAACCCACATTATCTGGGACCATGTAAACAGATCTTAAACCCACATTTCTCTGTTTTAAGAAACATAGATGTTCTGTACAGCCAAATCACATGCTAAATAACGAAGATTTTTGGGAGATATTATTAGTCAAATATGCGCACTTATTTTTAGGTGTAAAAATAGGAAGTTCTGTGGGCAGTTGATTTATTATATTCAGCAGCGTTAAACTCCTTCCAATATTTTCATTTTTTCCTCAATTCTTTCTAGCTCTTCTTTTCCATTCTACATCACCAAGACTTCCAATAAACTAGGGCCACCTACATCAATCTTTTTTCAGTACTCTTTTCAGTCAAGCATTACACCAAATGAAGTGCCAATGGAATCAAATCTTTTGCAAGCAAAATCAGACCTTATCAATGCTAGCCACCTCTCTCAGAGATGGATGTGGCCACCAATAGTAGTATCAATACCATTAAGACTTCACAAAAAATGATAAGGGGAGGACGATATTTTTAGCTATAAATAACAACTAAATTATGAGGAGTGGAAGATACTAATAATATCATAAACTGATCAAATAGCTGGATATTTTGCAGAGAAAAAGGCTCTATGGTAATAATGGCAAATATTAGCATGAATCAGAAAATATGAGCCATGTTCTTGGTTGGGTAACTCTTTTAGCAGTCAAAATAAATCATCAATATTTCTGCAATTCTGTAGAAATCAGACTTCACTGACATGTTCCAACAGATGTATTCAACTTAATAACTCAAGTATGGTGCGCTACCAAACTTTATGGTTGGATGTATTGTACTGAACAATATTAAAAAACAAAGATGAAACTGAATGCAGTGCAGCTAACGTCAATATTAAAAAACAAAGATGAAACTGAATGCAGTGCAGCTAATGTCTTAGATATGGTAATATAAGGGCTATTATGAGTTACGACTTACAATTTCCATGCAACTGCTGCAGATTTGCAGCTTCAGCAGCACAAAGGTAATGTTTGTTGTCAAGGAAAAGAGGGACCGCAGGATTATTGTTGTTACTTCCAAACATTTCAAATGAATATTTAGTACACTAGGGAAGTCTCCTGAAGAAGTATAATAATTAGTCGTACTCTACCTGCAAAATAAGGGGACGAGATTTGTGTTTGAGACATAAATGTAGAGATTCTAGAGTTATTAAAAAACTCAGAAGTGAAATTAGAAAAGTGACTATGATATTTTTGTGATTTCTTTCTGAGCTTCCAGCACATATATCATGTATTCCTCTTCTTCCTTTCATCCATTATTATCTTTTGGTACTTCGGACTTACATTCTTCTCCCTCCTTTAATTTATTAAATTATTGCCAAAACTATATTCCATTGTAGGACAATGGAGCATGACAATTTCTCTGTTAACATTGTTTTTCGATTTCAAAATAGAAACAGAATAATTGAAAAACAGACTGGACATTTTCAGATTATGATTGTAATGGATGCCTCAAACTTTATAAAAACCAAGAGAAAGAAAAGAATGACTTCAACCTTATTAAAAGAAAGCTAGACCAAAATCACTTTTCTCAAACAAAATTTTCACATGTTCTCACAATAAAATAATTTTGCACACAGATATGGACCTATAATTTCTCTCTTTTTAACCACAAATCTTAAAAGCGAACCAATTCTCACAAAATCACTTCACAGGAAGGCTTTGTCAAACAATGGTGAATCCTTCCCTTTATCTACAACTGTCAATACACTCAGGGGTCTCATTAGCTGTGTTTTGTAAGAATGTAACACTTGAGCTACTTGTACATGTCCAACCTATTACTCTGTAACCTGAAATGGGTTTTACTATCATACCATGAGCCTGCAGGCTGAATGTATATACCTGATGCACCATATCTTCTTTATAGCATGTTCAGTCTATGGCATTTTTTCACTAAAACTTTAGTTGTCATATTCTAATCCACAGAAATATTAAAGACTAAAGCTCATTAAACATCTTTGGCTGTATATGACCAATACTATTTATTAACTACCAAGTTCATTAATCAGTGATAGCTAGATAATGTACCACATAAGGAGATCAGTACGACTAAAACGTCCTAATCATTATAAGCGAAATATCATCTTAGCAGTTGTTTACTTGTAAACTGTGTGCACATTGATGTAGCCAGTAATTATGAAACCTCCTCTTTCCCACCGTTTACCCCCCCCCCAACCCTTTCCCTCTATTTATCAGACAATATTCATTGATTCTCTTGTTGAACCTGAAAGTTTGATAGAAATATGCCATAGTAAATGAACCTCAAGGGCTGTGCAAAATACTAAAACAAATAAAAACAGATAAACATCGATCATAAAACTTGCAAATTTAACAAAGGAGTATAATCAAACGGTAGTAATCTAATCTACTAATGCAAAAGAAGCAAATAGAGTGATTAACTGAAATCTCCTCAACTCGAACAACACCGTATCAAACAATCAAATTCAATGGAAAAAGATTCCAATTCCAAATCCGAGGATCTCAAAGCACTATTATGTAAGTCGCACATCATTTTGCTTCAAGTAGTAATAAAGAGAAAATATGTTTGTCGAAATACTACGTCAAGGACAAAAAATATTAGCTTACTAAACAGTAAATATTGCATGAAGATAAAGCACTTGGAAAGTTGCAATTGCACGGTATGTGCCCAATGAAAATGACAAATAAAGAATGGAACATCAGAACTAAATTCAAAACTTCATCATCTGTAGATTTGTTGTGGGTTGTAAATTTGAACCAATCAACACAATCACAACGAAAACAAACAACAAACACAAACTCTCTACAGTACTACTCCAATTGAGATCAAACTGGATAAACAAGCTCTCCCTCTTTTCTTTTTTCCCCTAGAAAAGTAATCAGCAAAGATTTTTAAAAACCAGGAAAGTTCCCTCTTGATCCTGCTGTTAAAATTCTTCTCCAACAGCCAAACTTCATAACAACAAATAAATAAAAACCAGAAATATAAATAACCGATTTCTAGTTGATCACAGAAGTACAAATGATTCCCGGCTAAAAAAAAAAAATTAATGTAAAAATTTCAACTTGATAATACAGTAGCTTTAAGCCCGATGACAAAACGGTCGATCAGATTATCAAAAAATCTAAGTATGTGAACTAGAAAACAGGAAATTTGAAACTTAAATAAGTGAAAATGTCAAAATGCTTTCTGGGCTTTGTTCAAACTGCTGATACAAGAAGCACGTCTTGATCAGATCATCAGAAACTGTCAAGCATATATGGAAATTTAAAAGAAAAAACAAATGAAATTTTGATCTTGTATTTGCATACATGTCAAAGTTGCTTTCCGGGTTTTGTTCAAAATGCTGATATAAAGGGCAAATACAGATCAATCAGAAGATTATGGTCCAGTTTGGTGTGGGATAGAAGGCGGGTTGCGTGGGGGGTCGCAACTTAAAGAAACAGCGAAAATAAGAAAGTGTTTTCGTCAAGTGTACAGTACTCGTCGCGCCACATGTCGAGATGTAATTGGTGGAACTCAAATTTTATTAAAAATAATTTAATCTTAATTATTATAAATAAGGCTAATAGGTCCTAAAGCTTTCCTCAATACCCAACCTCCCATCTCTAGCCTAAAATCTAGCCAAATTCGTCCATAAAAGGCATTAGGGGGAAACTACCCTCAAAACATATCAAAAGCATAGTTTTGACCTCGAAAAAAGCTCCTTATAATATATAAAAGGGTACAACTTAAAGAATGACTTTGAAGTGAGAAATACAAAGATTTTGAAGGCACTTTTCCATCTACAGTTATTGAGGTGAGTAACTATCACTTTGATTTCCTTTTAACATTGATGATATATTGAAATGTTAAGCATGTATTTGATTAAAGCAATGAACATGGACTCTGATGCATTAAAAAAAGATTGATATATTACATTTTGAATCACTAGTTGCTCTACCCGTTCTGTATCTGTTATGCTCTGTTCTGTTGTCACACTAGAAGTCATTTAATTATACTGAGATGGGCAACGATTAGTATGGTATCTGCTCTGCATCTGTATTAATCTGTTTGGAATTCCGGTAGGGGTCAACTAAGATTCAAATGTTGATCCACTTAATTGTACATGGGCATGATTTAATTAATATGATTCTTGTGTGCACCACAGGTAGTAGTTTAACTAGTGATATGGCCCATCTGTGCATTGAAAAGTTTTGTGCATTGAATGACTTTCTGGAAACCAAATCTTTCAAATAAAAGGTAAATCAAAGGGTTTTGTTACTCACTGAGTACCTTGTACTTATTCCCTTCTTTACTATATTTTTTGTAGATGATTGAAGTTATAACATTTGAAAAGCAAGGCAAGCTAGAAATTGGATCGTACTCGCGAACAGGAGTAGGATTGTGCATGTAGTGTAAACCTGCATTTGAAGTTACCATGCATTTAATACTTTTATACCTACCTCTATAATATATATATGTGTTTTTACATCTTATAACATATAAGACAATAGGGGGATATAATCTTTATATTTATTTGAATTATACTTTTCACTATAAAAGTTCTCTAATGATTTGGCGTACATTGGTAATCAATGTAATGTATTTATTAATATATTTTCTTGTACTTTTACATTTTATTGAAAAACCTAGCTTTAATATTTTCTTAAAAGTTTAACAATTTGCTAGCTTATATAATTAGCTTTATGTGTTAAACTCTATAAAATAAGGTCCGTTGGATTGTTCTGTACGTCCCGTCCCCACTGTGAAAATTGAAGTTTTGGCTACAGAATTTGTAAATTAATATAAGATATTCAGAAATATTGTAAAATTAGTTGAGGCGTGACAGGGTGGGGTGGGTTGGTTTTTAAATTTTTTATTATTTTCAATCATATTTTAAAAAAAATTATAAAGTTCAAGAGGGGCATAATCGTTACTTTGTTAAAATTTTGGTGAAATAGTGTAAAAAGGGATGCTTTGTACATATTTATCAAAGATTCGGTTGTGGGGTGTGAAAAGAAAAATTGGAGATGAAATCGAGACTAAACTCAAAGGTTGGGGACGATTTGTGAAATTAACCCTAATCGCTATTGCTTTCATGATTCTGTCTAATTTTTTATCTTCCGAACATGAACCTTTTTTTTTGGGTTAATTTTGCAAATCGTCTCCAACCTTTGGGTTAAGAATCAATTTCGTCCTCAACCTTTTTTAAAACACTTCACAGCCCCTAACCTTTCAAAAATTCACACAAATCGTCCTTATTTCTATTATTCCGTCAAATTTTTATTAAAATGACAATTATACCCCCATAAACATTTTAAACTTTTTTAAAAATGTTTAAAAATAATAAAAAATTAAAAAAAAAAAACCTATCCCATCCCAGCCCACGTCTCCCTTGCCACCGGCCGGCTGCCGTAATGGTCCATTTTACTACCAGAAATGACAGCAAACTGGGGGGATTCACCCCCATTTGTGTTGCCATTCTGGCAGCACAAATGCTGCCGGAAATGGCAGCCATTTTGCTGCCATTTCCGGTAGAAATTGGGGGTGAATCCCCCCATTTTGCTGCTGCTGCCATTGTGGCAGTACAAATGCTGGCAGCCAAATGGCTACCATTTTCCGGCAGAAATGGAGGGATTCACCCTCATTTGTGCTGCCATTTTGGCTGCACAAAATGACATCTGTGCTGCCATTTTGGCAGCTATTTTGCTGCCATTTCCGGCATAAATGAGGGGTGAATCCCTCCCATTTTGTTGTCATTCTGGCAGCAAAATAGGGGGATTCACCACCCGTTTTGCTGCCATTTCTGGCAGCACAAATGTTGCCGGAAATAGCAGCTAAATGACTGCCATTTCCAGCAGAAATTGAGGGATTCATCCCCCCAATTATGTTGCCATTATGGCAGCACAAATGCTGTCGGAAATAGCTGCAATTTCCGGCAGAAATGGGGAATGAATCCCCCCATTTTGCTGCCGGTTTCCCCCATTTTACTGCCATTTTTTATAGCAAAATGCTGCCGGAAATGGCAGCTAAATGGCTGCTATTTCCAGCAGAAGTGGAGGGTGAATCCCCCATTTTGCTGCCGGAAATGGCCGCAAAATGGGGGGGAATTCACCCCCCTTTTTGGCCGCAGGAATGGACCATTCCGGCGGCAGGCCGCCGGTAGTACTGTCGGCGGAAAGAGAGACGTGGGGTGAGGATGTGGTGGGTTTTTTTTAGTTTTTTATTATTTTTAAATATTTTTAAAAAAAGTTTAAAATGTTTATAGGGGGTATAATCGTTATTTTGATAAAAATTTAGCGGGGCAGTAGAAATAGGAACGATTTGTGTGTATTTTTGAAAGGTTAAGGGCTGTGGGTGTCTTAAAAAATATTAGAGATGAAACCGATTCTTAACCTAAAGGTTGTGAACGATTTGCGAAATTAACCGTTTTTTTATCTTTTTAATTCCATTGGAGTGCCCATTTGAATTCGTTTGGTTATCTCGACAATTGTGACTTGTTAAGTTTTTGCCTAACCAAGATTTTAACATATTGTCTAGTGACATATCATTACACTCAATCCGTCTCAAATAGATAGTCAAGTATTCTATTTTCATCTGTTGCAAAAAGATAGTTTGGTTGTTAAAATGAGTCTGTATTTAATTTTTTTTCCATGTTTACCCTTAATTATTTAGCTACTTTAATTACCTAGGTATCAAGAACATTGAGGAATGCGATAAACTATTTACTTTCATTCACGCTTGGAAATCAAACCGGCCATGCAAATTCTGTTTGAGTCATAAATCCACCTCCATGCAATGATTATTCTAGTTCATTCACCTTCCATTATTTGAAAACTTAATGAATTTGTTCAAAATCATCTTCTTGACGGAATATTTGGTTGTTAAATTCCTGGTGAAATTTTAAATTCTTGTGGAATAGTTTCAACTTTTGTAAGCCGTGGCTTTAAATTCTCGTTTAAACTTTCAATTTTTTAAATATTGGTGACATGTGCATATAGAATTTCATTTGCCACAATTTGTATTACATTCATTTCAACATTACACCTACTTTTTTATTGGAATTAATTTCACATCATTAATTAAGTAGAAGGGTTAAAATGGAAATATATATTGTTCTAACAATATTATCTACCATTTCGTTGGAATTCATCACTAAAGAGACAATAAATTTACGATAATTCAATGTCCTCCCCACAACGGCCTCGAATTCGCGGCTCCTCATGCCTTGGACTCTCCGTCCACGGCTTTGGACTTAGGCTACAACTTCCTCATGGCCATAAATCCCCCTTCACGCCGCAGCCATACATAATGCATCAATTTGGGCTTTTCATTAATGTCCACGTATGTCGGGCATTGTTTTATTTTATTTTATTTTATTTTTTTCTTTTTTCAACTATCACAGCAATATTTCGACTTTGTTTCTTTCTCGACTTTAGTCCATAATTTCCAAAAACCAGTAGAATTGATCATTTTTCCTTCTTTTTCTTCATTTGCTTCAAAATCAGATTCACGTCTAAAAAGAAGTAGAAATGTACACAAGTTAAGTACAAACTTGACAAAATAAATGATTAAAGTCTAGTTTTAATAGCACAAGATAAGTGTAAAATTACACTTATCAACACTAGTAGTACTTTATAACATTATTCTAAATTTAATTATTGATTGGTAACACATTGAAAGTGTTAAAACTAATACAATAAGTTAAGTGAGACACACTATTCAATTCATTACCCAAAATTCAAATGAATGGTAATTTTGGATTGGTCAAATACCAGAATAGTTGATTGTTAGTTTTTGTTTAGATAATTCCTTAAAGTTCACTCAATAAGAAATTAAATAATAGTAAGAAGATAAAAATAACGTCACATGAGTTGTTAAAATTGTTGTTAAATAACAACAATTTTGACTCAATACTAAAAAGATTCCTTTAATAATTTTGTTAACACTTTCATTGTACCTATATTTTGTAGTTGTTAACTAACGCATATCACTAAAACTTGATTTAACACTTCCGTTGTAGATAATCTAACATTTGTGCCGTTTATTGCACCATATGTCCGATATAAATTCATGTATTTTATGTACATTACATGGCCACATGGTCATATAGGGATGTTAGGATGGTTGACACCAGCTTGTAGCCTGTGCAAACCCAAAAATGTTTTTTTTTTTTTTTGACCTAAAAGAAAATTTTGAAACCCATATGGTAAAGGAATATATTGAAACCCATGTGGTAAAGGAATTTTTTATACGTCACCCTTGTCAAATGAGAAAAGTTGAAAAATACCAAAAAAAAAAAAAAAGAACTTTTCTTGAAAAAGGTGCGTCTGTGTGTGTATATAGTTTAAATTGTGTGGTCACAAATTAAGGGAATGGTTACAAAAGGTCATAGCCACTAGAGTCTCAATTATTGGCGAGTCACATCTCATCTCTAGCAAGCCACAATTCACCTCTGACAAATTACAAGAAGAACACCAATAGCGCCACTGTCATGCCACTAGTCACACAACCGTTACACAACCAATCACTAGCTGTCACATAGAGCCACAACCAATAATGAACCTTCAGCTAGTCATGCGACTATCAACTAGTCACAACTATAACAAGTTGTGACTTACCGATCACAGGAACCACCGCATTATCCACACATATCTTTCTTCCCTCTTTATGCTATTCTTATCGGTGAGACCCTAAAAATTACTTGTCAAAACCTTATCTCCATCAATGATGCCGCCGATTAACCCTATTTCAAATGGATCGATCGATCTCAAGTCGATGTTGGTCTAATCGATCGGTTCAAGTCGATTTTGCTATCTAAAATCTTCCCAAATGATCCCTTACCATCAAATTTCTTTTGTCGATCTCTAATGGAGAGACGAACGCCTCAAATCACGAAGACGGCACAAAGACAGAGAGCATGAAAAGAGAGAGATCGCGAAAGAGAACCTGACAGGATTGGCGTCAATGTCGATGATGGCCAAGGACGGTAATGACAGCAACACCTAATTATTGCACAAATAAATGTTGGCACCTCAAAGGTGATCAAAATGACTACTTAACACAATTTTCTCTTGAAAAAATACAATTCTTCTAGTCTAGCACGTGTTAAAAAAAATTTCGAATGCGCCCTTGCACATTGCTTGCATGCATATAGCCACAACCCATTAATTTTTATGGTCATATTTGGTACGTTAAAGAAAACAAGTAAAACATAGTAAAAATGATTTCGCGGTAGACGCATGATCACTGGCCACATATAATGTAAATAAATTAACAATACAAACTTCCATATAAACGACTACAAACACACAAATTCCTATAGAGCGGATTACAAATTACAATAACATGTAGCAAAACCGCACATAATAAAAACATCTTCACATTTTATTATTCAATTTTTCCAAATAATAAAAAATATTATTTATCTAAAAACCTAGCCCCATTCCACCTCTAAAATAATAATAATAATAATAATAATAATAACAACAACAACTAGCCCCATTCACAAACTACCTTTTGCTTAAAGTAACAATAGATTTTTTATTTAGAAGGAATGAATTGTTGAAAGGGTTAATTTCACATATCGTCCTCAACTTTTGAGTTAAGGATCAATTTCGTCTTCAACTTTTTTAAGTAATACTTTTGCCTCCAACCTTTGAATAAATGCACGCAAATTATCATTTTTGTCACTATTCACTAAATTTGGACTGTTATACCCTTTGTTTTTTTCAATTTTAAAAATAAAACATTTAAAAAAATAAAAATAAAACACCCTACCCATCCCACCCAGGCGCCAAAATGGGTTTCGGTAGGAAATAGAAGGGATTCATTTCTAGCAGCGTTTTTGCTGCTGGAAACAGTTGCAACTTTGCTGTCAGATCAGCCGCAAAAATTGGGGGATTCACCCACCACTTTTGTTGTCGGAAACGACAGCAAAGTTTCGACAACAAAAATGCTGCCAAAACTTGCAGCAATCTGCTGCTATTTATGATAGTGTTTTGGGAGAGTTAATCCCCGCCCCATTTCCTATCGTTTCTGGTAGGAAATATGGAGATTCACCCCTCCCATTTTGGCCATTGGAAACGGCAGCCTTGGTGGCCATTTGATTTCTTGGTTTGGGTAAGGGAGGAGTGGGGTGAGGTGTGTTTTTCAAAATTTTTTATTATTTTTAAATTTTTTATTTTTAAAATTAAAAAAGTAAAGGGTATAATCGTCCAAATTTAATGAATATTTGCTCGCATTTATTTAAAAGTTGAAGACAAAAGTATTGCTTAAAAAGTTGGAGATGAAGCTTATTTTTTATTTTTAACTCAAAGATTAAGTGCGATTTATAAAATTAACCCATGTTGAAATTTAGAGAGTACAATTGAGTCTAGTTAAATATGGGAATGTGACTGTCTTCCCCAAATAACCATTTTAAGCTTGGCCAAAAACAGTCCCCTCCTCAACACACCCAGAGGAAAAAAAAAAAAATCTCGCAACATTTATCTTCAACCTACCTCTGCTCTCTCTTTGCAGAGCAGTGCCAGCAGCTTCCCTAATGGCAGTTCTGGCAACATTAACTGGGGCGAACCTCTTCTCCACATTACCTTCCACCCCTCCTCCGTCAAATGATCCCAACTCTACTTCTATCCCGAAACCCCCATTTCCTATTCCAAAATACCCTCCTCCATTAAGAACCCAAAGGCACCGCGCCCCACATCCTTCAGACTCTACCTCCACCTTCAGGTCTAGCCCAGCCTTCAAAATCCACCACCACAACTCCAAGTACTACAAGCCCATTAAACCCGGTCAGAAAATAACGCCGCCAGACAGTGAGAATAGGGAAATCATAGTCGGGAAGTCAGGGATTTCGTATTATTTACCTGGTGCACCATTTGAGTTTATGTACAGTTATTCAGAGGTGCCAAAGGCGCAACCTTTGGCTATGCGTGAGCCTGCATTTTTGCCCTTTGAACCATCTACCATGCCTCGGCCTTGGACTGGGAAAGCGCCCCTGAAAAAGAGTAAGAGGAAAATTAAGCTTTTTGATCCGTTGGGGGGTGCTGAAAGTAAAGATAATGAAAATGTGGCTGAAAAGCGACTTGAAATGTTCAGGGCTTATGATTTGGGGAATGTTAATTTGAGACCACGGGAAGAGGTGTTAGGGAAGCCATTGACTAGGGCAGAGATCAAGGAGCTACTAAAACCTTGTTTGTCTTGTAACAAACAAGTGAATTTGGGTAAGTTTTGTTACTTATACAATTTTACGTCATAGAAGTATTTGATTTGAATTCAACAGTTCGTCCATTAAGGTTATTGGGTAGTAGAGTTGGAAAGTATAGTTTTGAGTAAAAGTTCTAATCTTGGCGATGTTTTGAGTTAGCGGTGGTCTATGGTACCCTTAGCATCATTATAGAGCTCTCTCCATGGTCTTTTACCCTTTAGGTAGAAGTAAACGTAATTGGTGACATTGTTAATTCACTTCCTTTTTGAATTGGAATGTGATTACGAGCTTATGAATGTTTTTAGGTGGTAAATTAATATGCCTGAAAATGTAGTTTTCTTTATGTATTTTATAAGGTGATTTATGAAATGCTCTATTGTTTTGATTAAAAAACAAGATCTTGTTTGCTTTGGTGATAGTATGGATTTGAACTTTTTAAGTTCCCTGTTAGATTTGTATGGTTGCAAATGGTTTTTATTCATTGAAATATTAAATTATGTAGGTAGGGATGGATTAACTCATAATATGTTGGAGTTGATACATTCACACTGGAGGAGACAGCCTGTTTGTAAAGTTCGGTGTTTGGGTGTTCCAACTGTTGATATGGACAATATTTGTCGTTGCCTTGAGGTTTTACTTTGGCATTACTTTATTATATCTTGAAGCTCTTCTAGTTACTAGTATCAAGTTTCAGGTTTCTAGGAAAATTTTCCCTTTATCCTACCTGCTTTTTCTCTGTCATTTTAGCTCAGTAATTGGCCATTCCCTACTCTTGTAGGAAAAGACTGGTGGGATAATCATTCAACGGGTTGGCGGAGTAGTGTATCTTTTCCGTGGTAGAAACTATGATCATCACAAACGTCCAAAGTTACCTGTTATGCTTTGGAAACCGGCTGCTCCAGTTTATCCGAAACTCATACAAGAAGCTCCAGAGGGGTTGACGAAAGAAGAGGCTGATGAGTTACGAAGTAAAGGAAAGAGTTTGCTTCCGATATGTAAATTAGGTGATTCTTCAGGTTTTACTTTAATAGTTACATATTTGATTAATGAAACTGGAGATTGTCTCGATAGATCTGGAAAGATGCTAGAGTTGATGGTCTAATTCTAACAACTATGTCTCTCACATGCTCCAACGATAAACCAAATTCAAACATAAATATAAGATAGATCCTTGTTATGCTTCCACCCATTAGCAGTTTTGATTTTCTCTCATATGTTGTAGAAAGTAGATTTTTCACCCGAGTCTACTCATTAATTTTCTCTATTTCATTATGGCCTGAAAACATAATTACCTTCAACTGTAAAAAAGGCATCAGTAGTTCAGTGCAGTCGTGAACTCAAAATACGTGAATGATAGTGCATCCTTTTGCTCGCTTTGTATGAATTGAGAGCTAATAGTACTGGTCTCTCTCTCTCTCTCTGTGTGTGCTCGCGTGTGTTCCCTGTGATTTCTCCCGGGAATCGTTTCTGTCATTGCTAACAGCATTATTTGCGTTCCTGTCACAACAGCAAAAAATGGAGTGTATATTTCCCTGGTGAGGGAGGTTAGAATTGCATTTGAAGGATGTCCACTAGTGAAGATTGACTGCAAAGGCATGCATGCTAGTGACTACAAGAAGTTAGGAGCTAAGCTGAAGGTTTTTTTTTTTTTGCCTGCCATGATTGTCTCTGGTGCCCTTTTTACTCCTTCTATACCCCTCCCAAACACCCCAATAAACTATTGCAGATCTTTTCTTCAATTTGTTAACTTTCCCTGGAATTACAGGAACTGGTTCCCTGTGTTCTCTTATCTTTTGATGATGAACAAATACTGGTGTGGAGGGGAAAAGATTGGAAATCAATGTGGAGGGGAAAAGATATGAAATCTATGTCCACGGATGACACTCCTAATGTAAAAGCTTCTCATGGTTACAGAGCAAGTGCTACCAATAACTCAGGTATTCATGGAACTATTGTAGCATGTGAACGGGATTGCTGACATTTCTAAGCACTGCCTTACATATTTTCTGTGATTTCTTGAATAGACCTAATCTTTCACTCATGGATAATAGAGGCCAGATTCAGAAAAGCCAAAACATTGTTCTTTCCCATGTTCACCTCCTTGAGCAGACAGGTTGAATTAATCAGGCCGTCAAAATTTTAATTTGGGAATTATTCTGTCCCGCTGTATCATAGTTAGGATAGCTGAAAATCTCTTACATATTTGTACTGCACCTATGAAATCATGTGAGGTCCTATCTCGCACGTCTGGGGGGCAAAGGGGGGAAAAGGGAAAAGAAAAAACAATATGCATGTGGAGACTAGAATAGCTATTTAATTTAGCCAATCCTGAAGCGCAGTTATAGAATCTAATATTTTTGCTCTGCATCAACAAGTCTGGTATTATTGTAAAATGCAAGGAACTGAACTATTTTTCGAAGAACAGTTACAGTCTTACAGAATCATCCGTTCTATTGGATTTTATTTTGGGTAAACTGATTATTAACATTCAGTTACTCTTGATATCAGTGTGGTTTCTGGCTTTCTGCTATTTTCTCTGGTTCAGGAACTAACACAATTTCTTTGCACAAAGCAGATGCTAACTTAATTGGAGTAAGCCCGAGAACGATGGCCCTCTGGAAGCGTGCCATTGAGTTGGGAAAGGCATCAGTTCTAGATGAGATTGACCTTAGTCCAGATGATCTATTGTTGAAGGTGGAGGAATTCGGACGCATATCTCAGGCATCGGAACACTCTTTCCTCGCCACTATTCTCTCAAGTGAAGCGGATCCTGGCTCTTCAACAAAACAAGGGGAAAGTGATGAGGGTGATAAGTACAGTGAAGGCGACATATATTATATTAACGACTCATTTGAAGCTGTAGAATCGTCAGTTCCTTTAGGATCATTGCCTATTGATTCCATCGCTACGCAGCATAGTGACAATGAAGAATGAAGTCGAAGGAATATAATGCAGAAATCCATGCATTACGTTTCAGAAAATGCAAACAGCAGCTTGTGTGAAGGGTTATTTAGCAGCTAGGTGAATATAATTCTTGTACAGGAGGTCTCCGATGGGTTCTGCATGGTTGACGTATATCAATGGAAACTTTTTGGTAGTCCCATTCTTTCTATCGTTAAAACGGGTCTCCAAGTAATGTAATTGTTATCGTTGACTGTGAGAGAGACCTTATTTTTCCCTATGCATATGGGAAAAGTAAAATATCGTTTCACGTTCTTTCCAACCCATTGATCTCACCCTTTTTTTCGATTGCATCTAGTTTTTCAGCCACATTTTCAAGTGTTTCTAATTCTTTCCTACGTTCATCAATTCACCTCTACAACAATATATATACCAGTAAAGTACGCATTTTTAAGTAAAAGTTGGACCTAAATTCGCTATATTTCTTTGAGATAATACTATTTACCATCACTGGTGCTTGGCACTATATCAAAGTGTCATTAAATGATAAGTTGAATTAAATGAGTCTTTTATTCATTCATTTAATTTCACTTATCATTTCATGTCACATTAATTGTCACCTAGATTGGTGTCAAACACCACTAGTTCATTATTCTATTTCTTTTACTTTTGGCTAACAATTTTAATAAATTAATAATAATTGATAAATAAAATAATTGTGCTATAATGAATTAGGCGATGACACCAGGAGGCTGGAGGCAGGAGGTCATCAAATTGAAGTTCGTTTAGACTGGTCCAACGTTTGTGGTATATGGACATGGTGTAATTTTGTGGTTCTCCAATTTACCTAATTTTCTTCATCTCTTTCTCGAACCTGCTGTTCCTAAACACTCGTCCCAGCTACCAACAAACCAAACCCCGGCGATATTCAGCATAAAGATTCTGCAGTTTTCTTCTTTCTGGGGTTTTTTTTCCTGATCAAGAAACAGGAAAATATCCTCCGAATGTAGTACTATGATAGATTGCTTATAAGAAGGTTAAGGTACGTTTCTGTTATGCCTTCTGTGTGTCGGTGTATGCGAGAAAGAGAGACCGGGTCACCGGTGGGGCATTCTGTTTTCTCTCTCTTGTTGTACGTAAAAGCCTCCAAGAATCTCTATATTTATGCTTTCTTTTACTTTAGTACGGATTCTACATGCCTTTTGCATTCCATACACAATGGAAGGAATCAAAGATTTCAATTGGAACCTGCTTCTGATTTTGATTTCAGTTTGTTAGGGACAGTGTCTTTTTATGCGGACACATCATAGGGATGAACTCTATTTCTTGATCATAAGTTATTGGCTTGGCTGAATGGAACAATTTCTAGAATTTCCTTACTTTTTCGGGGGGCTCCAACTATGTTAAAAGTAAACAGAATCAGTTTAGTTTAGGAAGGAAACTGAGTGAAGTATAACTGAGCATCTATTTTGGGGATTGTAGAAGTAAAAGCATTTGAGAATTGAAATAACAATGAAATTTGTAACAGGAATTTTCAATCATACTTGGCAGCCCGTCACGACAACAGACACAACTGCTCCAAGTTATTGGCTGAACTGGAGGTTCTTACTCTGTGCAATAATGATCTTATTAGCCATGGTATTTGCAGCATTTTTAATATGGAGATATGAAGGCCGCAGTAAATCAAGAAACAGAGAAAGACGAAATCAAAAGGAAACAGCAGGGTTTTTGTATAAGAATGAAGTTTGGGGTACCTGTTCGAAAGCCATACATCCTCTTTGGCTGCTTGCTTACAGGATAATTGCTTTCGGTGTACTTCTGGCACTGCTTCTTGCTGATGCCATTGTCCATAGTGCCGGAATATTTTATTTTTACACTCAGTAAGGCAAATTTCTCATATGTGCATCTGTTCTGCTTGTACATAAATCCCATTTTGGAAAAATTGAGCACTTTTCAGTTATATTTTTGGTTCCTAGAGCATGAAAGGCTTATCTTTACATAGGCACATGTATCTTGGGAAGAATACGTGTTTTAGTGTCTCTCTCTATTTCTCATGTCTTCCCTCCCCTGCTACGGTTTTGCTGTTGTATAGTTCCCTGTGCATGAATATTGTTGACTTACTGTTGTTCTAATATCATCAATTAACACTGAATTACACTTTTGGTATTAAAAATAAAATAAATCAAATACAATGAAAAAAGAGGGGACAGAGCGCCCGCGCAGGGGGGGGGCTCCACTTCAAGTTTGAATAACTATTCTATAACTATGACTGCAGATGGAATTCTGAGTTTTTTTTTCAGATAAAACAACGTCCAGTCCAGATAATGTATGATATGTGATGTAGGGTTATACTTTACCTTGTCCTAATTCGTTTTGGTGTTAACAGGTGGACTTTTACTCTGGTCACCATCTATTTTGGGGTATGTTACTCATGCCACAAGCTATATAGAGCTCTTATTTATACCTTTGAATGGAGTTACATTAGTGAAATTTGTACTTGAACTTCCCTTCCCTTCCCTTCCCTTTCCTTTTCACTTTTTCTAATTCATATAGAATATATATCTAAACTTCTTAACTTATTTGCTACGCCATGCTGCCCCATTAATTGTAGAAAGAAAATATATACCATCTTCAGTTTGGATTATTTTAGGTTGGATCTTCAATCTCTATTCATGGATGTCTTCACCATTTGCATCAAGTGGAGAGAAAAAGGGATGATTGTGTTAGTTTAGATGCAGAGCGCAGCTCTTATGTCGCTCCCTCATTGCCGGATAAGGTAGATCTTCCCAGAATGACCCCAAGCTTGAGTCAGAATAGGGAACCTAATGATTGCAGAAAAGCAGATGCATGGGAGTATGCGTTCCAAATACTATTTCAGGCAGGTTTTCTCTTACATCTGTAATTAATACCGCTTCAATATGTATTTCTTTTGACAACTTTTGTTCTTCTGGCCACGATACAATTTCACGTGTTAATACTTTAAGACTTGGATGCATGAAAACTTCACTAAATCAATCTTGTAAAGTTAATTGGTGTGCCTGTGGAAGTCAGAAGTTATATATTCTTTTATTTATTACAAATGCACCAAAGTTATAGATGCAAATGTGTGTGTGACATCAATTGTTTTCTTGAAGCCAAGCATTCAGGAAGCCAAATTTTTGCACATTTCTTTTTCCCCTCAGATTGTGTTCATTGTCTAAAACAGAGGAGTGTCTGCATTGATCTATGCGCAGCTTATTGGTTTATGATCTCAGATGGGAAAATACGCTGATTTAATGAACATATTTTCTGATTTAGTATTTTCTGTAGCCACGCTTTACCTTTTCTTTTATGTCTGCAGATATGTGCTGGGGCTGTGGCACTTACTGATTCGGTGTTTTGGTTCATATTATACCCTTTTCTCACTGACAAAGATTACAGATTACATGTAGTAAGTAAATGTTTTTCAGTTCTGTTGGATTAACTTCTTAGTCTTCACTTGCATACATGATCCAATCTGAATCTGAAAGAAATAACTCATCTCTTAACTGTTACTTTCCAGTTCCATATTAACATGGAGAAATCATCATTTAATGGAACCGCATAAAATCTAAATTGATAATAATATGCAAGAGTCATGAAAGTCACTTTACCTAGTAGGTTTATTGATTGTATCTGCCTGCAATGTTAAACATTGAAGCATATGGGCAGTGCTGTTGCCTGTTTCATTGGGTCCTCTATTTTTGAGTAATTGTGATTTGGAACATGTTTTTCCTACGATTCCTTTCAATTGTGACAGTACATGAGATTTATGAAAATGAAAATTTTTACTTGAAAGTTTTGCAAATCTCAGAGTTTCTGTGGAAGGAGAGTATAGCATATGAGTCTCTTGCAGAACATGGAAATAAGACTGACATTCTCTCACCCACACTGCTATGCCTACGACCCTACCCCTACATATTAAATTACAGCAGATGGAAAACACTAAAAGATCATTAGTGGAGTTGTAGAATTTTTTTTTTACAGTAAGCAAGTTGGATACCATGGTGCCATTTTTTGATTTTTCTGGGTTCTTAAATTTAACTTAATGTCCCAAGAGAAAATCTTGGAATAGTGCAACATGGTCAGAAAAACATTTGGGATCACTGTTAAGAAGTGTGAACCTGGTAAGCTCTTGGTTGGATGTTTGCTAACTGATCTTGTAGAAATACAAACATCGAGATGACAACAGTTGGGGAATATTAAACAAGAAAAAGACCAATTTCAGTGATGGTTCTCACAATCCATTAAGATTTCCGTGACTTAATTTTTCTGGAGAAAATTTTGTGTCCTTATTTCTTAAAATCTCCAAGGATCATGAGGTTGTGCTCCTTTTGGTTCCGTCCTGTATATTGAGATAATAGAAGCAGACTTGGTTCAATCCATGTTCAGAAAATTGGACCAATCAAACTGGAAAGGCAATGGGTCAAGTGTCAAAAGGTCAAATTAGTTTTTTAATTAAATAATTAAATTTTCCTTAAAAACAAATTATTTCTGATTTTTCATATTAAAGAAATTGAAAAACTTCATTTCTTAATTTTTCCTGGTTTTTACCAGTTCCTGGGCATGTTTTCCTGCACACTGTGTGCTAGGTCAACCAGCCTCATTGTTGGGTGGGTTCCCAGCTTTTCTGGACAAATTGCGTGAAATTTGGTTCGATCAGTATATTTGTGGCAAACAAATGGTTTGTTTATTGGGATAAAATGAAATAAGGATGGTGTTTTCTTTTGGTAACCTGAGATCTAATAAAGAAAAAAAAATTAAAAGGAAAGAAGATTGAGTTTTCTTTGTTAACCTAATATGTAATGTAATGCAGATAAAATCAAAAGCCACAGATAAAAGCTATATCAAGATAGAAACCCTCTTTACAATTTGGAACCCAGACAACCATTTCCTTTCCCATGCCTGTTACTTATACATGACATACATGTGTTACTAATGGCACTTAAAAGGTAAGCATGTGTTAATCATGGAACATACGAAATAACCATATGATCGACACAGTTCTTTTGTTCCTCTTCATTTATTCATAAATATGACCTTTTGACTATATCCCCATTTGCTGCAGCTGGTTGTTTGTATGCACTCTGTCAATGCTGTTTTTCTCCTCGGTGAAACAAGTCTAAATTGTCTGGTAAATTGTACCCTCTTGAGCGAAAGCATTTACCTTTTCTATTTGGTTTAGGCTCTACTGGGTGGTACAGTTCAGAAAATTTTAGCTTCTTTAATACCATAATAACATTATCTAATCCACCTTACCAAGTGAATGAATGATGTTAATCCCTTGCAGCGATTCCCCTTCTTCCGGATTGCATATTTTGTTTTATGGACGTGTATATTCGTAATTTTCCAGTGGATCATCGTATGCTGTCTTTTTTGCTTCTCTCCCTCACTATTGCATCAATGTACTCAAGGACACAACATTCAGTTTTTCATACACTGTAAAATTTCTAATTTCTACAGGTGGCCTTATCCTTTTCTAGACTTGTCATCTTCATATGCTCCCTTATGGTAAGCATTATGGGTGTCTTGTTCTTTATGCAGTCAAACTGTTAAGAAAATAATCAAATATTGACTAGAAAGTATGAGTGGTGGAATTTAGAGATTTCTTTCATTATCATCTGCTGTTCCAACCACTTCCGCAGGTACCTGGGCGTCGGGCTGCTGCATCTTCCATGCTTCGCTGTCTTTTCTCTTATATTTCAGATAAAACGATTCTTTTTAGCAAAGATAAGTTCCCATGCATGAGGTATTGGTATGAAACATGTTAGTATAAACATAGGTTGATTTCATTTCAAACCAAACTTGGTTATCGGTTGAAGGCCAATTATTTAAATTATTTCCTATGAGATTTTGATGAATATTTGATGGCCAAGCTTAAATTATTTCACTTTTTGCTTGCTTAAAACCCCCAGCAAAATAATAATAATAATAATAATAATGATAAAATTTACACCTCCATTACTTACTAGAACAATTCCAGTGAGACATTTAGAAGTGACATTAATAGGTGACATTCTAATGTGGCACGCATTTATTGGGTGATGATTAAATGGCTGTTTTTTCATTATCCAATATAAGTGTGTCACATAATAATGTCACTTAATAATGTCTATTTTTCAGATCTTTCTAGAATTTTTGTACTAAATAGCCATCGTCAAATCATTCAATCTAAATGTCATCTCAATAGAGGGCAAGAGGTTATCTTTTATTGGTCTACTCAATAATTTATTGGAATAACATGCCAACTTGTTAATAGGAGATCATTTTCATTGAAGAAATAACAAGTGATAAGTAATGTAATGAATAATTTTTCCTAATTGTAATTTTTTAATTATTATATCTAATAATGATTTCAAAGTAATGCTGTGTAATATTTATGGTGTTTCTCATTATATTAATGTGACATTAAATGATAAGTTGTATCAAATGGGCTATTTATTCATGCATTTAAATTTTTTTTATAAAGTTCTTGCATTTAATTTTACTTATATTATTATTTAATACTGTATTAGTTGTCATCTAGACTAGTACCACCACTAGGGTCACTCACAATTGAGGAAGTGTTCACGGCTAGAATTTTAATGAATTTTAGAAGTTGAGGACTTTTTCTTCATATATATATATATATATATATGGAAAATTTTCAAGAGCCTCTCAGAGGTTTTGTAATAAAATTTCGCATATCGTGTGGCATGTATGCGTGTATTTCATCTATGCCATGTGTATTTTACATGGCGTGTATGGAGGTGGGAAGTTTTGGAGAAGGACTCATGTGTGTATATATATATATATATATTATATAATTTTTGTCGTCTGTAACTTGTTTACATAATAAGTGATTATTGTCGATCAAAATGAGCGGTCGTCAAGATATATTAGTAAATTCTAAACCAATTTGATAAATTCTAACAAAACCCAAATTAAAGATGCCTCCCTCCAAGTTCCATTCCACCCCCCCGCTCCCCACCCCCATCCCCATCCCCAAAAATCCACCACTCTGGCTTTCCCATCATATTCAGTTTTGTAAAGTATATGTCCAACGTTGGAAAAAAGTTCTAAGACAATAGAAATTGTAAACACCCTTTGGCATTCTGAAACCTGTTACTACTAGACTGCTAGTATTATTATTTATTTTAATTAATGATATCATTTATATAGTGTTGACTGCAATTATGAGGGATTATTTTCTCATATCAAGACAACAATTGGTAAAACCATTTGTATCCTCGCGCATTCTGAATTATACCCTAATTAAATCCGAAACACTATAACGACATAGTTTCTCATTGTCACATTACACAACCTTTTAAGCGAACATGAAGAGTTACCCGATGTTGAAAACCCTCTGTTTATTTCTCATCCTCTTCGCTAATTACCTCAACACAAATCATTCAGCTGGCGTCGATAAATTGTCTCGAGTTCAAAATACGCGGTTCATGTGATTAAAAATCTCCCTCAAGACTCCCCACCATTGACGGTTCATTGTGCATCGAAGGAGGATGATCTTGGAACTCGCTTCATCTATGTGAATGAAGATTTCCGTTGGAGCTTTTGCGAGAATTTAATAGAAAGAACTTTATTTTTGTGTCATTTATGGTGGAACCTAAAAGAACAAGCTTTTGAGGTTTTTAACGGAGACAGTATATCGTATTGTCATCGTGTGTGTTCTTGGTCAGTATGCGGCGATGGATTTTATTTCTCAGGTGAATACCCCCAAAGAATGAGACGAAAGAATGTAGTTGGAATTAAGAAAAAAGAAAATAGAAGAAAAATAATAATTGGGTACGCTTATTTTATTTCTTTTGGAGTTTTCTTCTATACTTCCATTCAAGTAAGAATCTGAATTTTATCAGATAACGAGCCGAAGACTTGATCGAGTTTTCTCGGCTCGTGGCCCATTTTCTGAGACGAGCCAAAGCTTGAACTTCTTCGGCTTGGACGCCTTTTTTATGGAGATGAGCCCGAATCCTATGAAAATTTTACTTTGAGATCATGAGAGAGATAATTTTGCCTCTGGGCTCGCAATCATTTTTTGAACAAGTCCGAAAATATATAGAAATCATGGTGTCCAATCATTTCCAGTACCCATTTTTCAGAATTAATTGAGAATTAGTTTTAAATTAAATTGATAATTTTTAATGAACAAAGTACAGAAAATATCCCTACAAGAGTTATAGTAAATTATAAGGATTAATCAGCATGGATGAGGAATTGGCCAGAAACGTTATCCATTACAGCAAACTGCATGTTCTCTGTTGGTTTCCAATAGCGTTTCCTTTGGTTTATAAACCAGTTGTTAATTTGTTTCTGATCCAATCCCGTCAACTCGGCCAGCGCAACTTTATCGGCTTCCTGGGCGTAAACTCATCGAATCAGTTCGTATTTGGTGTGTTAGATTAGTTATATATTGACGAGAAAACGATTGATCATGTCTCTTTTTTCTTAAACAAAACGTGATATATTGTACACGAGAGGAGATACTAACCGTTGGATAGGGCCATTTGTCATGATCATTCCACCATTGGAGTAATGTCTTCCTTGCCTCGTTTGGAAGTTTTGCTTTGTTCTTTTTCTTCTTGGAAAATTCTTGCTTTAGCTCATTTATTTGGCTACCATATCTAAGCATGAGCTTGTCCTTGAGCTCTTGATCTTCGCTCTTAATCTGTACATCTTGTACCTCCGTCACACCACTAAACTCCTCATCCGAAGACAAGACTCCGTCATCTGATAAAAATGAAATATAGCATATAGATAGGAGTGCTAAAAACATGTAATTCTTCATGCTACAAATACCAAAGAACAAAACTCTAGTACTACAAGAGCCCCGAGTTTAGTACTTGAGACAAATAGGGGACTGTGAAATACCGAACTTAGTACATTATGATTCTCATGTCGTACGAAGAGTACTAACAATCCTACGTAATGCTAGATATGGGCCTCCATTAAAGTTTACCCCATCTTCTCCCTAAAATCAAACTGTCCAAATTGAATGAATTTTAAAAAGACAAATCATATACTTAATTAATTAGACATGTTAATAACCCGCCTCTAAATCATTAAAATAAGCAAAACCCCAAATCAAATAATTTCTTGCCTATATTTTCAATATTATCTTATTTAATTAGGATCAATCGAGGTTCCACATCATAAGGCAGAAAGATGCTGGAAAACTCCAAGAAATATTTAGTGAATGGGAATGGGACAAGCATATTGTACATCAGTACATGCAGATGACAGTACCAGTGTCCGTGTGTGTAATTAAAAGGGCTGACCGGCAGCGTAAACCCCGGGCGTCCATGTGATTTTCTACCACCCGCCCGCTTCGGGCTCACCCAATAATTCCCTTCCTACCCTACCAATAGCTACCCCCCACCCCCAAACAACTAACCCGCACCCTCACCCCACGCCCTAACTCCAGGCCCTGCTGTGGGACCAGAATCTCGTTCTTTTACTGAACTAGATTCATAATGTAATAGTTACTTATATGAGAGTTACTGATAATTGACACCAAACGAAGTTGTTCCATAAAAGAAATGTATTTTCTAGTTCCATAATATTTTTTCTCCCTCGGTCTCTCATTAATTTTGCTCTCGTCGGATTCTTGAGTCGAATAGCTCTGAGGATATGGAGACACCTTATCAAACATGTCGTAAAGTCACGGTTCTTGTACCTATGTTTAAGTAAGGTAATCAGATACACTGTACACAAAAACATGCAATGTGAGATACTTGCATATAGAAGTCTTACCATGCACAAAGAATGCAAGCAAAGTTTTAGAAAACATAAAAGATTATCAAAGTGAAGTTTCACGTTTTAACAAGTATTCTAAGCAAAGTTAGCCGAAATCAAAAATTAAAATGTGACTAGTTGGAAAGGTCAGATTCAAAGTTTTGACAATTTTAAGCTAGACTCGAGAAAGACGTGTTTTTTAAAATACTGTATTTCAACAGTTTTCGTATAAAATGTCAAGATAAAGTTTAGGCAACAAGAAAGACCAAACCCTCGTGAGGACAGCATTGATGTGGAAGCATACTATATGAACACGCACGCACGTGAAATTCTGAGAATACAGCATGCAAACTAAATACCCATATATTTGTCTCTCCGACAGTATATATGTCTAAAGGAGAAACTGAATAAATTATTAAATCTCTACTTTGAAGCAATTAAAGAACTAATCACATATCTTATCTCATTCCTTTTCCTCTTAATCAATTATTAATCAGTTGACAACAACATAAATTAGCACTGGATTCAAAGGCCGTCAGAATAATCGAACTTTAAGGGATTTGGGTAGGTTTTCAGATTGATC
This sequence comes from Nyctanthes arbor-tristis, assembly GCA_963692815.1. NCBI lineage: Eukaryota > Viridiplantae > Streptophyta > Magnoliopsida > Lamiales > Oleaceae > Nyctanthes > Nyctanthes arbor-tristis. The sequence continues at coordinate 11,958 of CAVNYN010243719.1, read as the reverse complement.
TGTGTAAACAGTTGTACTTTACATACTACTCAAGTACAGTTTTTACTGATTTATATCTGTCCTAAACAGTATTGATCTGTCTAACGTATATATTCCGTTAAAGATTAACTCAGATTGGTGATGACACTAACTCAGATTGGTGATGACAAGACTTGAAAGCAGATTGATGTCAAGAAAGATGAAGGAATCAGTCTGTAAGTTTCACATGTGTTACAAGATTCAAAGTGATGAGGAAGACATAGCTTTAATTGCCCACCAATGGGGAAACTGACACTTCCCAATTTTAATTACTTGCCTTCTTTAAGTTTGTGCTTGATGAGGCCAACACATGATCTGTTGGAACTTGATAAAATCTTAAAAGTAACCAGCCAGGCATGACATAAACCATATAACATTTCAGTAAAACCATTTATTTCATATACTATATAATATCATGCATATTAATTCACGTAAAGAAATCTTTTAATACAACAACTTGTATGCATACACATAATTGTCTTTTTATAGAAGGACGAGCATACGACGTATATAAGATGATACATGTGAACAGTGACTTTTCTAGGCAAAAAAAGGGTCTTGTTTGGGATGGAATATTGTATAAGGAAAGAAAAATTGGTAAAGCTAAAGAGAGAATATTAAGGAACTTACTGCTTCAAAAGAAAACTACTGTAGCAGGTCATGATCTACACTCTGATACGTCTAATCAGAATATGTAATTATAAAATATGGTTTCATTTTCTAAGGCAAAAGAAAAGATGATCCATTAGGTACAAAAATGAAAATGACTAGTGCATTACAAGCTTATGTTTTTCAATTGAATTGGAGAATATAATGGAAGGTTAAAACAAGTGAATACTTATGGTCTTTGCAAGATTTGCAAGTTGGAGTTTTCCTTGTCTAAGAACAGATAGATTGTGATAACACCGTAAGTTATCAGACTTTCTTCCCAACCACAAATGAAAATCGTACAGGTGTGAAAATCATTGATAAAGATTGAAGTTATTGGTTCCTTTATCCTATTAGACGCCCCTTGACTTTCGGTTTCAGGGTTCATGATTGAGGGGGTTTCACTAAAATTAATGGTCCGTTTGGAACCAATTATAAATCAATTTCTTTATAATATATTTTGAATTTTTAATTATGGGGACACTTTCAAATTCTACAATTGATATCTCACATACCAACCACATCAAATATCAACTTTTGACTTTTCAATAAAATTTAATCAACAAAATTAATAAGCCACATGTCTCAAAAATTCAAATTTTAAAATATATTATAAACCAATTTATTTATAATTGGTTCCAAGCGAACTCTAATTTTCCTAGATACGTGCTTTCCTGCACTAACAGGAAAGATAGATAATGTAAAATTAATATATACAAATTAATAACATAAAAGGTTTACATATATACACTTAATCATCATCAATTAACTCAAGAATTCGTAACCCGTTCGTTTTTTTCTGTTCTAGGATTTCGGCCTAATTTGATCATGCGAGAATGACATGGGTTTAATTTGTTCTGATTTGTAGATGTTTAATTATAATTACTTGATCTTCTTTCCAAAAAAAAAATTAAATAAATAAAATTATAATTACTTGATCAGGCGGGTTTAGTTAATGTGAGACAAGCAGGACTTACCTTTACAGAGATTGCCCAGTTGAGCTTCGATCTTGTTAAGAAAAGATGTTGCTTCATTAAAAGGCTTTGACAGATCCGTTTTGTACTTCACCAGTATGTCATAGTATGTTTCCTAAAGACAGAAGAAATCATGAAAGTATTAAAAAAACTGATAGAAGTACGAGAAGATTAATTAGTTGGTAAATTAAACTTAATAATTATAAGCCGAATTAAATTCAAATCTTGTCATGATCCATTTTATAATTAAATTCCTGGCATGTGCTTTGTGCTGTGAATGTTGCGGTTGTGGAGGAAGGGGGTCGACCATGAAGTCGTCGAGCTCAGGATCAACTCCTAAGCAACCAGTGGAGACTTCGTTGAGCCTGGAGAACTCGCGTTCTTGCCTGATTCCGTCAAGCAAAGATGCTATTTCTGGGGGCAATCCAACCTGAGAATTTAAACACCAAAATCACTCAGCAATCATGAATTTATAATCTAAAGCCCCGTACTTGCCAGTTTCAAGAATACTTTCGTTTCTTTTCTTTCCTTACAAAACCCTACCTTTCTAATTCTCTCACACACTTTTTACTGAAAACGTACAAAGTAAGCTCGAAAATGAAGTCTTGAAACTATATGTCAACAGAAACAAAAAGGACAAATCTTGGTTGAATCAAAGAAGAATTAATTATTAACAAAGGCAAGCTAGAAAAAAAAATGCAACTAATTGAAGTGTTGGAGATAACTATAAGATTGAAAACCTTTTGACAGTCGAGGTAGGCATCGAGCAATTTTGGGTAGGAAGGATGGGAAGAAATCTTCTTCTTGATCAAACTGGAATTCTCTGCAATATCTTCATCTTCTTCAGGTTTGCTCTTTTTTGGAGTACTACTTTGTGGATTGATAGAAGCCACTTCTGATGTACACTGAAAACCGACATCATACAATCCAAAAAGTGAATTCAGGAAGTGATCGCCAGAGGAAATCAGGTCATGGAAGGAGTAGTGGTACTCTGTCGGGATAATCAGATTCTCCGGCAGCATGAACTCGTTTTCCGGGTAATCACTACTAATTGAACTAAGGCCATACATGTCATGATCCATGTAAATTAACAGTAGACCAATTGCAGTATAGACGAAAAATATTGTTTTCTATGGATTAGAGTAGTCACAAGCAAAATAATAACACTACATAAAACTAAGATCGAGTTAAAAAGAAAAATATGTTTATAGTTCCGACATATGCGAAAGTTATGTCCACTTGTTACGGATTTTCACAACGTACATATGACGAAGAAGGGATTATAAGTATTTAGATTTGGCCGGAAATTGGAAGTGGAAGGAGGAAAGGAGAAGCTGAAGGAGAGGGGTTTGATTATTTTTGGAGAAGAAACAAAGAAAGGAGATGCTCATCTCAAGGTGCGGCTCAAGTGCTGAAGTTGAGTGATGGGAGGCCCATTGTCTCTATTATTAATTCTTCAAGAAATTTCATGATGTATAAATGAGTACTATTTTTTTCCCTTTTGCACTTTTTTTCATTTTTTCTAATATTTCGTTCTTCTTTGCTTTTAATAGTCCAATTGCAAATTGCAAGCATAATTATATATAAGGTACCAAAACAAATATGATCTACTTAATTTAGTGAATTATATTGTACTATATATTATATTGCTGAATTTTTGGTCGTAATAATTAGATAATTATAATTCTTATATTAGTAATTAAATCATTAATCAACTTTACTATAATGTGATTTCCTTTAAAAAAAAGAAAATCATTGAACATCATTTAGACTTACAATTAGATCATAACAGCCTTCAATAAATAAATAAACAATGTAGTTAAATAAACAAGTAATGCTACTCCCTTTGTCACCTTACTTATCGGATGACTTACAATGTGTTTGGCAACCCACACAGATTATAATCTGTCACACGACATCATTTCATTGGTATTACTTTTTTCAAAAAATCAAAAAGTAAAAGTCAAGTGGAAATTATTGACTTTTTACACAAAATAACCAATAAAATGATGCCGCGTTGCATATAATAATCCGGATCTATGCCAAACACTTTGTTAGTGTATAAAAATTTTGAAACAAGAATAGGGCAAAAAGACATATACACCACCCACATGCAATAAAGGGTGGGCAAAGAGATATATACCCCTTTGTCAAATCACCTTACAAATAAATACGAGTGAATGGCATTATTCGAAACCAATTAACTTCAATTTAATTAAATACAGCGATCAATTAATGATTGTTTACAAAATATTTTACAAAACAAATTAATTTCACCATCTTACTTCTAAACAATTAATACTCCGATCATTCAATACAGGGCTAAAATAGTAAAATTGCCTCATTTTGTAAAACATTTTATGAATTTTTTTTTATTTTTTTTGACAAAATAGAATTTCCCGGGATAAAATGCAAAGAAAAGTAGCCTAATGGAAGGTTCTAAAAAGCGTCCAAATTCGAGTACTGAACTTAGACACGACTAAGCCCATCAATGCGTGATTTGTTATATATGTTGACGGTTAAAAGCATGATTTTAACCTTGGTTGTAGGATTTCATCATTTTTCTTGAACTTTTATCTAGCTATAACTTGTGGAGATATTAATTAATTTATGTCATCAATTTCTGTAAGTAATTAATCTAACGTCATCCTAATGGAATGATCTAATTCCTAAATTAAATTAAATCATAGTCTAGTCTAGCTATGAATATAAATATCAGAAGTTTACAAATAGCCATCTAAATTGCATTTAGAGCAAAGGTTCAGTAGTAGTCTCATTAACCAACTTACAACCTAATCGGAATCTGTAAGAGAAGAGATGAATGGTCTCTCTCACTATACGATACAAAAGTCAAATGGATAAAGATAATCGCAAGTGGATTACCTTAAATTGAGTTTTATAAATATTATGTTGGGCATCATTTTGAGGTCCAATCCTACATATATGTGCTGAAATGATGCAAATGCTTAAAAATGTTACCAAATAGAATAATTAATTTATAAATAATTTTGTCCTCAGCAACTATTTTCTGTAAGATCAAAGTACTAGTCTACAGTCTACTAGAGTTTGTTTAGCACTGTATTTAATTGTACTCAAAACAAAAATAAACGAAAACGCCACGTGGCTGATACAGAGATCTCCCCCTGACAATAAATTCCAGGAAATCCCACTAGCCGTCTGGCGAGAGATCATTTTCATGTATATGCGTGTATATCAAGTCGCATAATGCAAGATTCTAATTCTGTGTAAACAGAACCATTATGCATTAGATCCTTGATGTTTGATGATGTTCACATTATGCATCTGGTACAGCATGAGAGATGATTCCCACTCCATAGCTCAATATACACTAAAGAATGTTAGCAAGTGATGATATGATACAAGAAAAATTTAATACGTCAAGTCTTCTTACAAAACATAACAGTTGACATAAATCTCAGATTCTCCAGGATCCTCTTCCACTCTTTAACAGAGATACATATAGCAACTCATTCCAAGTGTCTGGTACTCCGGGCAGGCACCAGTGGCTGCAATCCTGGCCATGCACATTGGGTAGTTGATGTTGAGCTGTCTGATAGTCGGGTCTGTAAATTGAAGGATGGCCATCCTTTCTATAGTCAGTGAGCTTGCTTATGTTCAAATATGTTACTGGAGTTTTCATGTCTGCTAGTACGTGTTCTAGAGTTTTCATTTTCGAAGGGTACTTTGCTAAATGAGCTTCATTGAAAATTGGTTTGGTCTCCTTGTGACACTGCCCTCCCGAGTTCCATGGACCGCCCCTGCAATGTGTTAAACTTGAGATATTATTTCTCCTTTGCTTTTCTTGTCTAGAGAGAGAGAGACTCAGGAAGATAAATATAACAACATTCTGAACAAGTTTAGGGCACAGCAAAAAAAAGAATTGCATATTAAGCCATTGCTTTGAACCGACATATAACTTTTCCCCCTGAATTCTCAAGTATTACAGAAAAGAATCATTTGAAAATCCTCTCAAGTTCAGGAGTTTCCATTTATAAGCCTAGCTAGATATCAGCCAGCTGGGAACAGCTCAATCTTATCTGATTTGAACCTCAATCTCAGGAACAGCAGAATTGCAATCATGATATGTAACATTTAAAAAATATGTAACGAAATTTCAATAACACAAGTAGCACGTTAACATTATGAAATTAAATGTGAGAAACAGGATATATTATCACGTACCTGAAATGCGTGACTGAATATCCTCTAAAGATAACTTGAGTTCTGCTTGCATCGACATTCTTGTTGACCCATCTAGACCAAGTGGTAAGTCTCCCTCTTGTAAGCTTCTAAAACTTTTAGTCTTGGGTGGACATAATTACCTTCCTGGTAATAATCTTCCCTGCAAAACCATGAGTGCACCAAGCCATATAACAACTCTGCACAGAAATTAGTATTCAGAAGCTAATGATACTAGATTGCTTAATATTGTAGCAAAATTGATTTCCTTTTCATTTTGGTCTGGTCCTATCTGTGACTGAGTGGAAAGGCAATCCATTTGCTAAAATATATAGTTAACAGTCAAAAAGTTTACTTCTGTAAGCAAGGCAACAAAAGATAATTGCCCTCACCCACTAGAGGTTTTTTCGTGAGTCCACCAGTGCCCGGTATTGAATATCATGACATTAGCATCATGATACATTGACGTTGTTCCGTCCATCAAGTCCAGTCTTAAGGTACCAAAAGAACCGTTTTTACCATTGAAAGATGATTCTCTGACGAGAAATGGAGAACTAACAAAGTCCACAGTGCAGTTATAGTCCTGCATAGATATTGAAAGCAGTGTGTTAAACACAAGCGGTGTAACAATAATATAGGTACTATTTTGGAGAAATTGCCTCAAATCTGAATGCATAGAATCCCTTCTTTTTGAACTCTGTCCTCCCAGATATCTCATATACTCGTCTTTTGTCTTTTACAGAATGGCGGAGGATGCAAACAAGAGACTCCCACATGTTCCTATTCAATGAATCTCCAACAAATACTAGCTTTTGCCCTCTGAGCCTCTCCAAGAAATCAGTTGCATTCATGCTGCGACAACAAGTTGTGGTTAACAAAGACCAAAGAGCTGCTGGCATTACGTGACTGCTTCATTACTATCTTTGATTTTGTATTTCCGATAAGACAAAATATGTTCTGAGCACATAGGGATTCACACTAGAGCCTTATGCTGGCCTGCATGGACTAACTAGAAACTACCAAAAATTAGGATCTTCAATTAGTTCACGGCATTACAGATGTTCCAGTTTCCGTTCCATAAATCCAGATTCGGCTAGACAATGAAGAGGAATGAAAAAAGCTTACTGAACTAAAGCATATGACTATGATGCAACTAGTTTCCTATTGACCTGTATAATTTTAACTCAAAACAGAAACAGGGGGAGGCTCCTGTGTTTCAATTGGCCTCCAGAAGGTTACAAAATGCATTCAGCAATTTTGTCATAACTTATATGTAAATTCACACAGCTCATTTTTCAGTTCTTTCAGGTGATGCAAAAATAAATCAAGTAACTTATGAATCACGATTCGATCTCTCTCCAGTTAACAGAAATGATGAGAGAACTCTTACCTGGGTATTTCACATCCATATGGTTGCCATCTCCATTTCACATACCCATAATCCGGCCTCTGATTAAGGTGACAATCAAAATCTCTGTCAATATAAGGGCAGGAACCCGGCGAATAATACGGCTTTGTATTGTCTCTCACCCATCTACCACTAAAGATGTCACAGTTCTTGAAAGAACTCTTATCCGCATCAGTAACACTTTCTTCTTTATTCCTTGAATTGGGATTATCGCCAAACGTGTAATTACCCACACTAACATCAACAGGGGCTTCAGTTTTTGTCTGGTTCAAACCAGGCACGTTCTCAGGAGAAATCTCACTGGAATTTTGCCCCACAAAGTGACGCTTCACAACATTTTCTCTAGTACTGGTATTTCCATTCTTGGCGTTCTCTGAGGAATTCCCGATATAGGATTTCTCCAATTCCATTCCTTTCTCAGTAACATTCATAAAGATCGCACTCTCATCTATCTGTCCCACATTCTTCTCTTTGATTTTTTCTTGAATGGCCTCCTCCCCAGCAATAAAGCTCTCATTTCTCAACTTCCCAGACAGGTTCCCCACTTTACCATCTTCCAAAACATCTTTCCCACCAAAATCCTTAAATTCTCCACTTTTTTTACTCCCAACAGTATTTGCTCCATGAATTTCATCTATACCCGAAGAACGTTCCAAATTTTGTTGGAAAATAGTATTATTAGTACTATTATTATTCTCATAACCAGAAGAATACTGAAACGGCCAAAAGTGGAAAGAACTATTATTCCGGGAACCCAAATTGTTAAACCCCTCAAGAACCGGGCTAAGAAATGGAGTCTTGAATGGGTTATTAAACAACAGAATACTTAAAACAAGAAAAGACAACAGAATGCCTAAACCAAACCCTGAAACTACCTTTCTTCTAGAATATGACGCAAATGATGAGAACTGATCTGAAAAAGTAAGTTTCTTTAAGTCCATGGAAGATGAAATAGAAAAATTCACCATAAAAATTGAATGCTCACCACAATGTGGACAAATAAATTACAATAATCTGATGTACCATCCCAGTTCTTGGTTTTCTTGTTTTTTCTTTTTTCTTCTAACTTTCTTTTGTTCTGAGACTACAAAGGAGAGGGAGATGAAAGTTTTGGGTACGTTTCGAAAACGGCAAAAGAACAGTGAAGTAGAAAAGGATTCTTCTGCCTCTGTTCTGGCAATGTCGATTTACACATTATACAGAGACAAGGGAGTGGGGGGAGTTAGAGAAAGGCAGTTGGGAAATGACCAAACTGTCCAATACTCGTTTAACAAGAAGGTTCACACGGCATCTACGCCAGCAGGGCCATATGTATGCCTGTTAACTAATTGTAAATCAAGATCTTTGTAAAGGGGCAGAAATTGCTCCGGAAAATGCTTTGCAAAATCTTTTGCAAAGGGGTAAATTTCATGTATCGTCTCCAATTTTTACATTTAGAATCGCTTAGGTCTTTATCTTTTTTTATTGCAGTGGGTCCTCAACCTTTCATAAATACGCATAAAAGGTCCCTCTTGACGGAATCCATCTAAAATTCCTTTAACTCCTTGGCCAAATTACATCAATACCCTTACCCTTTAAATTTTGAAAAAACAAAAGAAATTTAAAAATATATAAAAATAAAAAATTAAAAAAAATGAAACTGAAAGGGGCTCATTGCCATTTCCGACAGCTTCAAGCTGCCATTTTTTCTGCCATTTCCAACAGAAAATAGGGTGGAGACTCCTCCCCCAAATTCTTCTGTCAGAACCCCCATTCTGTTGTCATAAATGATAGAAGAATAGGGGGAGACTCCCCCCCCATTCTGCTGCAAGAAATGCCAATGAAAGGGGGCCCTTTCAGTTTTATTTTTTATTTTTTAAAAATTTTAAATTCTTTTTGTTTTTTTAAAATTTAAACAGTAAGGGTATTGAAATAATTTAGCTAATGAGTTAATGAAATTTTGGATATATTCCATCAAGAGTGACCTTTTGTGCGTATTTATGAAAGGCTGAGGACTCAGCAAGCTAAAAAAAATGTTAGGGACCCAGGCTATTCTAAGTGTAAAGGTTAATGATGATATGTGAAATTTACCATTTGCAAAATAGCAAATGTTATTTTGTAAATTGACCATGTTTTGCAAAAGATTTTATAAAAACTTTTTTTACAAATAACATGATGAGTTAATACTATTTGAACAAAAAAAAAAGACGAAGAGTTAGATAAAATAGATATGTGGCTTATATGATTGTCATTGATTTAACTGTGATGTAATAAGTTGAAAAATAAGATATTACCATGTGTCAATTTCGTTTAATTTTTTGTATCTCTTTTTGTTCGAATAGCATAACTCATGACATGATTCATATATCTATAGTTCAAATCTAGCTCCCCCAATGAGTCATGTGGAAGACTTTTTAAATCTTTTACAAAATTGAGTAAATTTATCATCTTACTCCTAAATTATTTTTATCCTCAATCACATAATAAACAAGTGTAAGATTATAAAATCACCATATTTTGTGAAAGTTTTGTGAAGTTTTCCTTACAAATAACATTCTTCCCCTCAAATAGTGAACTGAATTAGTGGGGTGCACTTCATTATGAGGGGATGATCATTTTAAAACCTGATAACATTGATCAAGTGAAAATTTTCTTCTTCAAAGTGAAAACATAAACAAAACTTATGTTAAATCTTGTAATAGTATCAATCTCATATCGTTTGGGTAGAAAAAATACCTCTCTTTATGAGTTAAGAGACCCACCCTAGCGTGTATGAGACCTTTTGACTGCTAGTCCAGGAGGAAAATCACGCCGGTTAAACCTAATGCGAATGTTATCTTGTCAAAGTGAATCAGGTTGTTACATATAGTATTAGAGTAAAGTGCAGCTAGAAGATGGCTAACAAGGACGCTAAGCTAGCCCGACCAAAAGTGTAGCCAACAAGGACATTGAGCCCTTTTAGGTAGGTGATTGTGATAGTTTCAATCATCGTTTGAGTAGAAAGAAAATAAGACATCTTTATAAGTTAAGAGACATATTCCAATACGTTAAGAGACGTACTCTAACTAGTATGAAGACTTTTGAATGTTAACCCACGAGTAAAATTAACCGTGTTGGCTAAACCTAAAGCAGAATGTATCATATTAAAGAGGACCAGGTCGTTACAAATCTAAATAGACATCTTAAACAAAAATCCTCGGGATACATGAAATCGTAACATATTTATGGGGCACAATTGTATATTGTAGATGTGACATAATTGTATTGAATGATACAAAAAAAAAAATTTCTATGTGATCATTGTGCCACATAATTAAGCATGTCATTTATTCATATATTTTTTAATGGCTCCTTAAAATTCCTCCACATATTAAACTAGTACATAGCTTGAGCCGTCAATCCAACCATAGGATCAATTGCAGGTGGAAGAAAAATGGAGAAGAGGGTGAATTTAAGAAGAAAATGGGAGGAGGATGACATCCAGGACATAGAATTGTGACATACATGACTAACCTTTCTTTGGCCAAGGTAGAAGAGAAAACTTTCATACGGTTAGTAACAACGCATCTTTTTTTTCTTTTTTCTACAGGACATGGAATTGCTATTATCTATTATTAAGGTTGGGGATGGACTTTTTTGAGAATTTTTGAAAGGTCAACGACTTTAGAAGTTAAAAAAACTTAAGGATCGAACTGTTATATATTATAATGGTTAGGGATCTTTTATGAAATTTAGCATAATATATACTCTTTCCGTCTCACAAAGATAGTGCAGTAATTATTCTCATATAGATTAAAAAACAATAGTTAATATAGTTAAAACATAAATTTTACATTATGTAACATCCTGAAAATTTCTACAAATTAAGGTAAGTAATGAAATTGTTGTTTTGAAATAATTACTTGAATATTATTGTAAAATTTTTTGAATATTAAAATATTATTATTCAATTGATGTTAAAGAAAGAATTTGGTTGATAATTGACATAAACTAAAGTGTAGTGACTTAATTGACATGAACTAAAGAGTAGGGACTTAATTGAAAGATAATGTAAGGGGAAGGACTTCTCTGACAATTTCCTGCCAATTGTACGGCGCCATATCGCGCCACTTGTTACAACGTGATTGGCGGAACTTAAAAGTTATTAAAACTAACTAAATCCTAACTATTATATAAAGGGGGGCTAAAGGGTTTCAAGTATCCAAGAACTCCCACACCATCCCGTTTTCTCTCTCAACCCTAAAATTCGTCCAATATGGCCAAGGGAAGAAGAAAATCAATAAAAAACCCACCAAAACACCTATTTGTCTTTTGAAAAAGGTCCCTTACTATATATAGAAGGATTATAGCGTGAAAAATAGCTTTAATTGAGGAATATTAAGACTTTAAGGAGAATTTTTCACGTGGATTATTCAAAGAATATTTGAGGTGAGTAACCTAATACTTTGATTCCTTTTCTACATGCATAAAGTTTTAGTAGGATAAGTGTGTATTTGATTGATGATTTTAATGAGACAAGCATAGATTTTGATGCATTATTATTAAAAGAAAGATTGGTTTCTTTCATTTGTATCGCTAGTTAATGCTCTACCCATTTTGAATTGCTTTGTGATTGTATGGCCTTGTTGTGTGGTCTTGACCATTCTGAATTGTTTTCTTCACTATGACTTATTCAATAATCCCGAGATAGGGAAGATTAGTGTGGTGTTTGCTTTGAATTGAAATTTAAGT